>JACCGJ010016191.1:0-48888 GCA_013407085.1 Atriophallophorus winterbourni | reverse complement strand
TCGATTTTCCACGACGTATAGATGCGACAGTATCAAGACGTTTTGGTAATCAAATCGGTATTTCCAACCAGGTAAATCAGCAATTGTTCAAGCTAACTCAACAACTTTTGTTCATCATAGGCAGCCTTGTGTACTTTTGTTCAGCCATGGATTTTTATGCTCTAAATAAATTCGGGATACTTTTATGACATGAACTCTGGTCGAGGCTTGCTTGAGGGCGAGTAATAAATATTAACAGTACTTAGAATCAATAGACGTACAGTTTCAGAGATTTTTAAAGTTTTTTAAATGAAACTAATTCTTGCCTAATAACAGGGTGTCGACGCAAATTATCTGGCAAAATCTACTAAAATCCGTGGTCCGTGTGTGAATAGGATTTATATCATGTAATTATTAACTTGGAATAATCTCAGGATTTATTATCGGCTGTTTATAAACAGAAAGCTGACCGTCAACATTTTCTTTTAAAACTGTAGCGTTCTCATTTAAACTTTACTTTACCAGCGTGCGATCATTATATTTCCGTAATGATTTTGTAAACTAATTTGAGGGTTACCGTTTGAATGAACTATTGGATATTGTCGGTAACCTGAATTCAGTGTCATTCACCTTTTGGCTATCTTACACACACTTGGAAAAACAAATATACCCAAACATATATTTACGGTCGAGACTTCTTCCCTCCATGTCACAATTAGAATTACGTGTGCTCCTTCTTTGAGGCACATGAATGCAAACATTAAAGTAACGATCTGCTTAACTTTCATACATATATACTATGGTATTGTACAGCTATATGCTTTTGTTTACCATAAATCTGGAGTCTTATCGAGATCTACCATTCTTGCTCTTACGCACAGCTACAGAAAATTCAAGATCAATAGATAAACCACTTTTTGTTCTAAATATTAGCCAAGCTTGCACTCGGTGTCTACAAATACCGCAACATTTAGAAATACTTGATACCATGTAAAACAAACTTCAAATGGCATGAAGATTGTCAAAATATAGGTTAGAAATTCAATCTTCAATGTACATGCGGGTCCACATATATTAAAAAATTATTGATAATGGATATTTAGGTATGTGCCAGCGAGCGTTCAAAGCGAAATTTGCAGTGAAGGCAGTAGGTTTGTCAGTTACAACTGATCACAATATGCTGTATGCATAAACGATGTATCGGGAATCTTTTCATGGCTCAAACATTAAACACTTGAAAAAGCGTGAGTCAAAAACATGAAAATGCAAAATTATATTCACAGCATATTGAAATAAACAAGTGCCGTTATTCCGAAATAATTTAAAGTTATTTAAAATAATTCTAGGTGTTTGACTGTCCAAATAACACGTGATGCTTCACAATAACCATATAAAAGGACAAATTAAAATATTAGTTGAGAGAAAAACTCTAATAAGAGATACATAAAGAACGAATGATTACACGGGAACGCATGATTTGATAAGAAAACGTGCAAGCGTTTTGAGTGAATCAAGGTTGAAAGCAAACGGTTCCGCCTAATACAAATACGCGTGATTATTTGATGAGTTATCTGAAGAGCAGTTTTAGGAACCCTCTCATGACGAAATACACAGCAATAGATCCCGCTTCACACACAAAGCTAATCAACATAAAACAATCATGTGTGCTAATGATACTAAGTTTATTTTCAGATTTTCAGCATAGTAGTTGAGAAGGATGATTTCATTAGACTTCTTGTAACCGCCTTGCAGTGGGCATACATGTATACTTGTTCCAAGTTACTTGAAATTTTAGGTTTACCTTTCACTCGCCATTACATATTGTTCGCAGGACCAATGCGCTTAAACAATTCTTCCGTATTTACACGCATTTTCATCATACACACCACACCATCATTTTATTGCGGTTTGCAATCATCAGTTTAGGACACTACGATCAAGATCCGCATGCTTTTAAAAGGTGAAGAAATGGTAAGTAATGTTTCAAATTTGGTATGGCTCACACGATCAGCGGGTTCAATCATACGTGACCGCACACATCTGAATAAGACTAAATTATGGGTTTTTAACAAAAACTTTATCTTAAGCTCTTCCATCACATTTGTTTGAACATGTTGGTTGTGTCAGATTTATCTAATGCATGGAAACGTGGTATTTTTAATAAGATTTCAATTCCATGCGGCAACTTATTCACGTTTGATGATTTTCGAAATGTGTACCTCGGGTATGCGAATGTCATTTATATAAATACAGACATACACACTTGTTTCACTCGTTGCGTTTTAATCCAGATTATATTTCAATTGTGTTCATTGGCTTTAATGGCGAATAACCCAGCGTTTCCACCCATTGACCGACAACTAGCAGTACTTCCTCTAAGCAGAACCATTTTGAAAATAATTTACCAGAATATACATTTTCCAAATTTCCACCAAATTTAATAAGTGGAATTATTTTTAAAGTAATGTGTTGCTCACATCCCCATCCCTTACATACCACTACCGGTTTCTGGCTGTTTGCCGTCGTCAGGTGGAGACAGTAAGATCAGGTTCAGTGAGCCTTGAAACAGTGGATTGAAGGTAAACAAGGTTATACTTGTATGCCAACTGTTATATATTATTTTGTTTGTCTCCACTCAACTTTCGGATCGAAATATGAAAGTAGGGTTCATTAACATTTTATACGTTCAGCATATGGCATGGTGCGGCTATTTTTATTTTGTCATGATCTTTAAACGTGAATCCCACTTGACCGCACATGAGCTTTTGAGTTAAATTTGATTCACTTGCTTGATCTTGACTCTGCACCAAACGACGATGGCATGCAAGCTACAGAAATATTTAGGTGCGAGCGCCGTTACATTTGTTTATCAAGATTCGCGTGCGATTGATAAACTGTGAAATAATATGCTTAATTCGATATGTAATTCGAACTACTTGCAAACAAATCGATTCGATAGGCAAACATCCGCGGTGGTAACTGAAAGCTAGTAAGTCCGCATGCTCAAGGAGGATTTCACGAAGGCTTTCAAGAGAGCTTCGAGGCAAATCTGGACGAAGAATGGGGTGCTCCGATTTCAATGCCGGCAAAAATATTTCTGCCGTAAGCGTGAGTTGAATTCAATGTGTAACAAACTATGAATCGATACACAGGTTGTACTTATGAGCAGTGACTGCAGTTAATATTATGTGGATTCGTTGTAGAAAATAACCAAAAATAAGGCTCAACACATTCATGTAAACATTTCGCATTCTTAGTGGAAACATACGCATTGTTGAAGACGCATACCGACTGCTCTTCTTGTTCAAATGAAATGCAGCCACACAAAAGTGATGTGACCATTTCGAAGAAACCGTCAGCTAAATATGGTATCGTTAATTTTGTCCGTTCACGTGATTCCCGAATAAGCATATTCTTAAAGTATAAATTCTTAAGGTATACACTCGTTTGTACATTACCTACTCTGCATTAATTTTCTCTCTTGTTGTGCTAATCACGTGGGGAGCGTTTAACAGCGATGTGCGGTACCATAAATATTTCCAGCGCGCGCAAGCCGATCCTACTTTTCATATCAGTTAAACTAACGAATAGGGTTACGGATGCAATTAATTCTGAATTTAATTGGTAAAACATTAACTGTATCAAGATTTGTACCCCAAACCATTCGCATAATTGAATGGACGCGAGCGATTCATTGGCCATTAATTTTAAGAGGTAACTCATAAGTATGTTACATACACTATTCACGCCGCATTGTCATGCCATGATTCAAAAGGCACTTTGTCTTATGATGTATTCTAAGAACAAACTTCAGCTCTAATGATTGTAGATTGTAGATTAGATTCAGATTGACAGAAGCCTTAGCCATTTACACAAAGCAGAACTGCGAAGCCATTATGGAAAGACTGCTCGAGCACCTCCAAACTGTGAGTGCGATGAGACGCAATATCTGAATGAAAATTCCGTATTGACCTGCATTTCATCACATACATCCCATGGTCAAATTCTTGTTTTTTAGACATTAAGTAAGGACGAAACGCGATCAATGTGGCTTGCAACCCAGGAGAAACGGGTAGACAGCTTGCGCGCACTCCTATGCATTGCTTGCTCAAATGTTTGAGCAAGATCGTGTCAAATTAAACAACAGACAACGTTTGCAAACATACATCCCCATCGGGAAGTGCGTGTAAGCAGAAACCTCTTCTTATTTTCAAGCCACGGTGGCAATACTTTTGTACATCCTAAAGTCGGAACGGATAAACTCATGGCGTCGGATTCTCCGAATGTATCAGCTGATAAATGGAAATCCATGACAATGGTGGGCGCTTAACTTCTGCATTTCATTAAAAGAAATTCTGCAATTTTGATTAGCTTACCAGACAATTGCAGTCATATGCTAACTAATTTGAACTTCATTGTTTCCTGGTTCCAATCTAATCCATACAAAGTTGTTTTTTGAACAGATAGCCTTACGTACTATCACTGTATGGGTGATCCGCATTCATATACTGCGCATGGTATGAGCTATGGTAGTTCAAATATTTCTCTGACTTCTGTTTTTAATAGTCAGTAGTTGGGTATGGTGTGTTACTAGTGCACTTCAGTGACTCTGATATAAATAAAATAGTTCACAGACTGTGCTGTAGATGCGGAAAACGGCGAGTTATCCGTTTTTATTATAAACTGAATCTTTCTCAAATTTCTCACTTAGTCTAGCTTTTCGAAAACTGTCCCAGTCAATTGCTTTAGAGATACAATGTGACTATTTTCAACCGTAGAAAATTATTATTTTACAGTGATGACATATCAATGCTGTACAAAGTGAAAACCATTTCAAACAATAATACATAATCGAAGTAAAATAAAAAAATAACTTATCCGGCTGCTGAATTTTTCTCCAAATCGACTAGGAAGTAGGTAAACAATGGTTCCTCTCGTGATTCCACAAGTTGGTATTGCAAAGTGGTAAGGCCATCATAACGTACACGGGATGCTGCGGATTTCAACAACGTGATGTGCTTTTGAACATATTTTCTCGAAGCTTTTTCGTGTTTGATCACGTGATAACGAGCGATTTCATTCACCATGTGTAAGTAATGCAGGCCACGTGACCGTATTCGCATTTCCATGTCATCATCCTCTTGACCCCAGCCCCAGTACATATTTGAATAGCCGTTGACACGAACGAAATTTCGAGTTGTCATTTTCAAAGCCCCGCCAACCAATTGGTCATAGCGTAAAATGTTATCCCGATCATCCAATGCCACTCCGAGGTGAACAACTGTGGTTTGCGTTAGACTGTCACACCCGTAAGGATTCACGTCATTGATGGGAGCCAGATCAGCGTCGTGGAATATGACACAACCGAAATGGAAACGACTGATTGCTTCCATGAAACCCACATTAAAAAGCATGGCTTTGTTCAAGTCTTCGGGATTTCTTTGTTCAATCACAAATATGCGAAAACACAGACGTTGCTTTTGCATTAGCGGAATGAGATAGTGCAACAGGACATTCACCTGCTTCCATCGATTTTTGCAAACAATGATAACCGCGACGCCATAACGGTAGGCTTGTTGACACTCACCGGTTGAATTTAATTCCTCTCTTCGGAATGCCCAAGTTCCTCCACGTAGAACAGGCTGAAAATCACGTATCAGCAGAGCTTGCGGATCCTTCTCCAATTCATATTTTATTTTCACTTGGCCAACTTGAACGAGAGTCTTCTCGGCTGCATGAGATACCTCCGGTATCATTTTACATATGTCTTGACATGTTTGTTGACCAGGAAATTCGTATATACCGCGCTGAAGCGAGGCAAGTATATGCGAATTTGGGATACCGGGCTGTATACGGAAAGTTTCATTGGCGTAATCTCCTTTTTTCGGCAAATGAAAATGAACATAAAGCCCGCCCAACGTGAGGACCGTCGCCGAAACCAGTATAAAAGTTTTGCAGAACTTTCTGAACATGAATAGTCCGTTAACCATCGAGCGCATTGATTGGTGATTTATAAAATTATCAACGCGAAAGAATGCGCATTTTCGCTGACACAGTGTCGTGACAACTCAGATGTCATGCGAAATAACACACCTAGATTGTGTCATGCACTCAAAATTCTCACGAACCAATAAAACTAGAGCAATGAATGAGTGTGTGATAAACGTTTATAGAATACTTAAGAAATAAGTGGGTGAAAAGTGGATTGGTGTTGCAAAATAAGCAATAAAACAAGAGCTGTAGATCCAAATTATTCTCCGACCCTTGAACCTTCGGGAGAATCATTCATAATTTTTTTTTAAATACGTCTCGCAGTCACATTTAATGCACTGCCAAAATAAGAATTCAACCTATTATTATTGTTCAAGACTGTATTGCAATGCTGTGGCCTGAGTGAAGCATGCTTCAAGCTTAAAGATTTTATGGTTACTATAAGCAAACAGCTTAAGAGATTATCATATGTTTGTAGTATACAAACTTGCAAGAGAGTTAGTCAATTCAGGTTGTATATTTTTGGCGTCAACATTAAAGTAGTTCATATACTGAAATAATGTGTGTAAATATGCAGGCACACTTGCTTTGAATGGCAGGAAGCTTGGCTCACATGTAAGCTCCACCAGTACACTGTTCCAAGATTTATTGAGAACGTGGTATTGCAACTGAGTTTACCTCATCGCTTGTGAATCATGACGGGTTTTGTTTAAATTAATAGCTAAGTGCGTGGTTCTTATTCTTCCAATATATATATATATATATATATATATATATATATATATATCAAGTATCCGGGAGCCTCGTGTAGGCTAACAGTTACAATTAACAGATAATCGAATCGAAACTCATACACATAAGGAATAGGCCAACGGATTATTTCCGAAATCCCTCCACACACATGTAATTGTATCCAATGGTGGACCTGATTTTTAGTCGGGTGTGATTGTCTGAATTAAAAGACAGCGCTTTGATAGCAATCGCATCTGAGTTCGAAATTACGCAACTCTGGATATAGACAAATTCCTGGTTTATTATATTTTGTTTCTCCGAAATAGATGGCTCGATCAGTCAGAATATTCTGTAATGATTTTCGAAATCCAAATCGCGATTATCCCCTTTCACCGACATTTCTATTTCTTTTCCGGTGTTTCAATCGCCCGAATGACAGCATCCATGATATAGTGTTGATGTATATAATTTTTGGCGAAATTGCTCATCACAGACGCGATTATTTTGAAGTTGGTTATTATTCACTATTGTTAAATAATATTACCGCTTCAAGTTTGAAAGCACCGATGACTAGCTTCGTTATTCGACAAAAACCACTCCGCTCAATCATTGCATTTGCATATTATGTTATCTGAATTTGAAATGGAACAGAATAATTTAAGTTGCATTGAAATTGTATGACACAAATCTGCGAAAAAAACTAGGTCGCTTTTCCAATTACTCAGTTCAATAGACACCGTTGGACCACATAATGCTTTAATGAGTCCTTTGATTTTCGTTATCGATTATGCATTCCAGGTCATCATGCTTCACAAGATCGACGTGTCGTGGAGTTTATAGTTTCTTTAAAAGTTCAACCAACGGTCTAATAACTGTTTGAATCGGTCATGCTCCGTAATTTAACTACCTCGATTCTATTTGCTGCCCCAAAGGCCAAGCCAACAACAATAAGAACGCAAAGTGCTTCAGTGTAAACATTGTGATTTACAATCATTTATTCTAGCAAATAATTATGGTCAATATGTTTGCAGCATAGACCTGGGAATCTGCTCGATTGTGTAGCATATTGTTCTCAAGCTGGATTGAGTTGGCACATCATACGAACTGCAATCAATACGTGCTAAATTTTAGCGCAAATATTTGAATTTAAGATGTATCATGCAAGCTATTGTATTCGTCTGCCATTCGAGCTAGTCAGATTTGGTAAAAATTTATCTGAAACGTTACACGCGAGACATCGAAACAAACAAATTCCATCCACCGTTTCACGCAAGCTGATAGTGGTAAAAAATTGATTATTATCGAAATCGGCTATTGCTGTTGATCCGCGGGATTTGCAACCAGATTTATGATAAGTAGTGTTATTTATAATGGATGTAAACTCACAATCACGTCACCGGAATTACGCCAAATTCACCGGTAAGACCCACAGTCTACTGAAACATATGGAACATTTAAGGGAACGATTCTTTTGTGAGGAAATTTTTTTGATGTCGCAAGATGTACTCAAGGTTGTTTGTTGTCAATCGTCAGCCATCGTCAGCCATTAATAAATTATTGGTTGTTCACAGCGAGCGATGTAATACCTATTTGTTTTAAGATATCGCTAGCTGCCAAAAGAAGCGACACAATGTAGCTGAACTCAAAGGGCATGCATAAATCTGAACATCACTTCTAGTGGTACATCTCCAATATAATCCTCAAATGTTGCAATCGAGGAGTACAAGAAATCCTCCAGGCGTCATACTCGAGAGCATCTTTTCTCAACTAACACTTTTAACTAACTGCCATTACGATTAGAAATGGCTTACAAATGAGGTTAACGATTAACATCGGGATTGACGTAATTAATGGTCAAACGAATGCCGTACAACACCATCAAACGATTCTCACAAACAACTTGGAAAACTTCAAATCTCGCTGAAGCTAATCTTACTGTCTCCACCAGATGACCGCAAATAGCCTTAAACCAATAGTGGTTTGCAAGTGCGGAGCATGTAAGCAACACGTTACTTTCGAAAATCTCTGTTTATGTTCAGATCCTCAGCTCTTACACTCCACAACCAGTTTCTGACTGATTTCCGTCACGGAGACAATAAAATTAGGGTTAATGAGCCTTGATGTACTAAAAAATAGTAAACAGAGTTATACTCGGAAGACACTGCTTAATATGGCGAGTAAAAATAACCACGATGTTCAGAGATAAAATCACAAATTGATTGTCGGTCAGGCCTAAAAACGCTGATAAATCTCGATGTATTGCTCATTTTTAATTTACATTTAAAACAGAAAATTTCATTTGCATGCATTTCCATCACTGAAACTTCACGACCGGTTTTGGACTGCTCGCAATCGTCCGGTTGGGACAGTTCGATCTGGACCTGCGTGCCTTGAAACAGTGAGAAATGGTAAACAATTCGAGCTTGGATAACGTTGGCACGAAATAACTTGTTCAATCACAAGTAACCCACACACGGTCTTGAGAATTTTCCTCATTAGCTTGCGTTTCCATCACACACCCCAAGTCAGAGTCTAGAATTGAGTACTATATATGAAGTTCGAAAAGCGGGTCTGAAGCACAGTTGTTACACGGCAAGTTTCGTTGTTTCAATTTTCAATGGAACGAAGTTAAATGTCCCATCTAATAATATCAGTCAGAAACCGGCTGTGGTGTGTAAGTGCTGGGGGTGTGAACAATACTATTATTTGACATATTATAAGCTCCTTGATCGCTTGACCACATATCAATCTGTGATTATGTGTGTGGACACCGTCTTCCTTTGTCAGAAACTCATTTAACAATGACTTTAAAGTCTTTCTTTGTTCACTATTTATCTACTATTACAAGTTTCTTTGAAACAAATCTTACTGTTTGCACCTGATAACAGCAAGCAGTCAGAAACAAGTTGTAGAATATAAGTCAATGTGATTGAAGGTCTTTAATGGTCTAAAAGCATCAAGCTTTACAAAAACTATAGGATGTTGAAATTCAAAATGTATTTAAAGAAAAACTCGCTGAGTAATTAGTTTACACATTGCATACGGAACGGGGAACTAATCTTCGGACAAAATCTCTCCGAATTTAGATTTGAGCTTATGTTAATTAGTTAAGCGATTAACGGTACAAAGTAAAGTGTTCCAATTAAAATAGTCATGGCCAGAAGAAAAATACCTACTATCGTTTAGGCGGAAACGGGGCGACACCAGCGTATATCCATTGGTCAGATCGTTGCGCGTGAAGAGACTTTGTAACGGATGGCTTGGCTTAGGAAATATTTTCTAAAGTAGGAGAAGGCAAATCGACCACTGATCCTGACCATGTCTACGTGGCGTGCTACACTCGAGGCTTACGACAAGCCGTTTTGTGGTAAGCCAGGCACAGAGGTAATTGGTTGGCTGTTACTTAGTCATGTTCGCATATCCTGACTATCTCCCTTGGTTTGATGAAGCTCCTGTGTCAGATGTGAAATGTTAACAAAACTGCTCTAACCGATTGCACACAAATTTCTTTCCATTATGAACATACGATCGGTCCCAAACATACTCCCATGAATAGGATAAGGTCTCTTCTGATTCGCCGATAAGGAAGGTCAAACAAATTCAGGTGAGCAATCCCTACGTTGTGAGGTTTGTTTCGAATGCTGAGAACTAATTTCGTTGAGTAAATTTGGTCAGCAAAACGAGCATTGCAAATGGAACCAAAACAATCACTCGGTGCATTTGAACTCTATTTTGTAATTATATTTCTAACTCGGTATTTGAGATCTAAAATGATATGATAAGTATGACAACGTAAGATAATGCCGGAGAAAAAAGCATTTCTCTTTAGGACCGCTTTACTTTCAGCTTTTCTCGAATAAAGCGTTGTAATTTTTCTTCAACCTAAGTAAAGACTAGTAAGATCAGGTTTAAACCGTCCGATTCGTTATTGCTAAAATATAATTGATGTGACGCCGTTCCTTCTTGCTGAGCCACTGTTAATTTTCTCTATAAAATTAATTAAAATTAATTCTTCTCCACTGTCTTCAGTCCACGAAACACCGTTACCTGCCCCTTAACTCCCGTCACCTCACCTGAAAATGTTTTACAAGAACTAACTATTACCCCGGACAGTGTCCTCCGAACATTGCTAAATCTCAACACGAAAAAATCTCCCGGAGCTGACGAAATTACCCCGCTGATCCTCAAAAACTGTGCTTCTACTTTGTGTACGACCCTGACCTACTTGTTTAATCTCTCTTTAACCCAAAGTTTCGTTCCATGTGATTGGTAGAATGGCATCATTACCCCAATCTACAAAGGAGGAAACCGTTCCGAAGCATCCAACTATAGACCAGTAACACTACTACCGGTGATATCTAAAGTGATGGAGCGTCTCGTTGCAAGCAGCGTCACAAAACATCTGGAAGACAATTGCTTGCTCGCAGTCGAACAACACGGCTTCAGAAAAAGACACTCTTGCCTTTCAAACCTTCTGCTCTCCCTCGATGACTGGACACAAGCTGTAGACAAAGGTCTCACCATACACGCGTGTTATCTTGATATGTCCAAAGCATTCGATCGTGTCAACCACAGTCTGTTACTACAAAAAATGGAGCAATGTGGCATCAAGGGTTCATTACTAGCCTGGTTTGAGGATTATCTCCGCGACCGTGTCATTCGAGTAAGGGTTGACGGTGCTTTATCACGACCCATTGCAGTAACGAGTGGGGTGCCGCAGGGATCAGTGCTTGGACCAATTCTTTTCCTGATCTATGTAAACGACTTACCGAAACTTGTTCGCAGCAAAATCTTGTTATTTGCGGATGACATCAAGCTGTGGACACAAGTACGCACAACTGAAGATTGCAGACAGCTTCAGCTGGACCTTGATGCCTTACAGAACTGGTCAGTTAGAAATGAACTACCTTTCAATTTCAGCAAATGCAAGGTATTGACTGTTGGAAGATATTTTGAGTTCTCTTACACCCTTGGTTCCCATATTCTTGAAAGCACTGACAAGGAGAAGGACTTGGGTGTGTGGGTGAGCAGCACATTGAAACCGTCGCATAACGCCACAGCTGTCTATGAAAAGACGTCGCGAGTACTGCTACTGCTAAAACGCGTGTTCGGGAGTTTCACTAAGCAAACCGTTCATCGAATAATTAATACGTACTTGAGGCCAACCATGGAGTATGCGGTTCAGGCTTGGTCACCCTGGCTACAGAAGGACATGAGCCTCTTGCAGAGAATATATCATCGGACTACCAAGCTCGTACGCGGTTTGAAGCACAAACAATACGAAGATCGTATTGCAAGTCTCAATCTATTCGACTTTCGCTACCGCCGTCTTAGAGGTGATTTGATACTTATGTTCAATATACTGCATACCCCCAACCATCCCCTAAATCAACTATTCACGCGACTACCACGCAGAACCAGCCGGAGTCACGACTATACAGTACATATTCCCGACTCGAGACTAAACTGTCGAAGGTACTTTTATTCTGTACGTGTATGCTTTACCTGGAACTGCCTACCTTGTAATGTTGCACATTCACCCAACTTGGATATATTCAAATCGAATTTGGACAATTTCATGTTGACCAATCCAAACATTGAAACAATATATTCTGCATCATAAAGCTTTGAACCAATGCATCCAAGTAAACTATACATATTTACCCTATCAAACCGGTTGAAAACAATTTCTGCTCTATGTATTTTTACGTGATTCCTGAACTAATCAGTAGGCAAACAAACCCCGTTTTACTACCTATGTTATTTGTAATTCGCATATTATTCTGTGGTTTTTGTAAAGCTATGTGCTTTTTAGACCATTAAATTGAATTGAATTGAATTGAATTAGTTAAATGATATGAAGTAACTCCCACAGCCATTGCAACAAATTTTACTTCTATTAGATGGTCTGCTTTACTTTCTCGAGCGGCGACCGTCAACGAAATAAACGACTTAATGAGAAAGAAATGAAGCCTAAAGACTGCAGCACGAAAATCAGGCAAGATACGATCACAACTAATGATGATCGATCGCCTAGAGATTTTTGCTGAACAGCGGATAACGACTGAGAAACATAAGATATTTCAATTTTATGCATTAACTGGTCAGTTGCTTTCGAGGAACCAGCATGGATTCAGACGAAATTATTCCTGTTTGTCTAATTTACTGGTAACGCTAGATGATTGGACAAAATCGGTGGGTAAAGGACAAGCAATACACGCGTGCTACTTAGATATTTCAAAAGCATTCGATCGTGTTGACCATTCCCTATTACTGCAGAAGCTTGAAAGGCTTGGTATCACTGGAAAGTTGCTGAATTGGCTAAATGACTACCTAACAAATCGCACTAACTTGGTACGTGCTAATGGTGCATTATCTAAGCCAATTGCAGCAACTAGCGGAGTTCCCCAAGGTTCAGTCTTTGGTCCAATCCTCTTTCTGTTTTATGTCAATGAAATACCGGAAATTGTTCGATGTAACATTTCGTTATTTGCGGACGACATAAAGATTTGGCACAGCATTCGTAGTCCAGGAGACTTTCTGCTATTACAAAAGGATCTTGATACGCTTCACAGCTAGTCGTTGAAGAACAAACTGCCGTTTAACTTCAACAAATGCAGGATCATGAATGTGGGGAATGGAGTAGAGTTCACATATCACATAGGTCCTTTGTCCTTGAAAATTGCAGTGAAGAAAAAGATTTGGGTGTCTTGATATGCTCCCGTTTAAAAACATCACTTAAAACTAACAGCGCCTTTAAAAAAGCAACGCGTGTTCTTAATCTACTCAAACGTGTATTTGGGAAATTTTCACCCAAGATATTCCCAAGGATCATGAATACAAACTTGAGACCATTCATGGAATACGGTGTGCAGTCATGGTCCCCGTGGCTCAAGAGGGAAGTGAAACTTATTCAGCGAATCTATCACCGCTCAACAAAACTAGTTCTCAGCATCCGAAACAAACCATATAAAGAAAGGATAGCTCAACTGAATCTGTTCGATTTTCCCTATCGACGAATCAGAGGAGACCTTATCTTACTTTACAAAACATTCCATACCCCGAACCATCCCTTACAGAATTTATTTACGCGAAGGGATACGAGGAATTATCGGACCCATGAATATGTGCTGCTTGTACCCCATTCCCGCCTGAACTGTAGAAGGTATTTTCACTTTGGCACCCTTTGGCGCAAGCCCGGGATCAGCCTAAAAGCTAAGACGCGTGTTTATCAAGCAGCGATCCGCCCTGTACTGCTTTACGGATGCGAGACATGGCCTTTAAGGTCACAGGATGGACGCACATTAGAATTGTTCGACCATTGGTGCCTCAGGGTAATCTTGGGCATCCGATATACTGACCGAGTATCTAACGCAGCCGTACGAGAGCGTTGCAGTACTTCCAAACTCGTCCTCGACCCCAAACCCGTTCGCACCTGGCGTCGGCGGCAAGGTGGTCAAGTGAAAACCTGGCTGTCAACTGTGAAAGAGGATGTAGACACCCTGGGTCTGCGTACCGTCTACGGAGTTCGCAGGTGGGAACGAGACTGGATCACGATCTGCAACGATCTCGCCTCCGATCGACGTGCGTGGGCTGGTGCGATCCGAGACATCAATGAAGCCGGCTAATCCACCCGTGGAGCCAGCCGCACAAAAGTATGTAAAGTAAAGTAAGTATTTTTACTCTGTCCATGTCTGTTTTACTTGGAACAGTTTACCTTCAACCGTTACTCACGCCACTAGCTTGCATGACTGTAAAACGAAATTATACGAATTTTTATTGCATTATTCGTTTCTAGAACACTTATATACCGTTTAATCTATGTTCTTATATTGTTTATACACTTAAATTTCAATTTTTACCATCCTATGGTTGTTGTTAAGCTCGTTGCTTTTAGACCATTATAAACCTTGAATTACCTTGAATTACCTTACACGCGATGAAGTAAAGGATTCACAAATGAAAGAAGCTCTCTAGAAATAAAGCCTTCAATTGCTGGTTTGATAGCTCACCTGAATCTGTTCGACTTTCACTATCGACGAATCGAAGGAGACTTTGTACTACTTTGCTAAATATTCCATTCACCACACCACCACCTACAAGGACTATTCTCCCGAATGAACACGCTGAATTATCGGACCTATGATTATAAGCTGACGGTACCCCCATTACAGCCTCCTAACTTTCTCTCACTCCACTAGCTTGCATGACTTTAAAACGAAATTAGATAAGTTTCCCGAGTACTTATATACTGTTTATTCTAATTGCATATCTTGTTTTTTACACTTACATTTTAATTGTTATCATCCGATGGTTATTATTAGTCTTGTTGTTTTTTAGACCATTGCGAGCCTTGAAGAGTCTCGATTCTAGTTCAGAGTAATATTCGCACTCGCGGCACCGCTCATGACTCCATATACAAACGAGTGATGCTGAACTAGTGATGAGACACTCGTGGCCACTTTGATGTCGCGACACGCACACGGTCCGTGCTGGTTTCCATGATAATGAAAAATGTTGCGACCTTCACGATTGAAACAATAGTCAAACGGAAACATAAAACTTTTATCCAACTTGTCTGATAGTTGCGCAAGTTGTATGGATTTCGTTTTCAATTCTCTTGTTTCTTGTGATCAAATTAGCAATGATAGATGCTTTTCTCACCCGTACACGGAGGTCTCTGATATGGACCATAGTTTTTTGGGTTCATTTATATGGCGTGAGAGGATAAATGGAAAGTAATTACCATCAAAATACCGAGTGCTCAATGCTCGCTGTGTAACGTTACGATCCCATCAGTGATCCAAACTTTGCATGTGAATTTGTATAAAAAATTGTGTGAGACTGAAATGCGTCATATGACTAAATCTCGGACTGATCGGACAGCGTTTTGAAGATCTGCATTTGCTTATGTGGCCGGATAAATCATCCAAATGTTGGCTATTCAAATTCTACTAACGGTGGCTTTCAAGTATAGCATTGGACTGACTTCGTACCTCTTGTGCCATGAAAAGTTTGACACACAAAACCCACCTTCATTCACATGTTTGCAGTCACTGAAGTGATAATGTCGTTTGGCACAGATGATAAATATAAATGATATCGATATTACCAACACAGTATTGTGTTGATCATAACCTTCACTTATGTTTGAACTTTCGTCGGACCGAAGTTTAAATCAGCAAAAGGAATAGTCTAAGTTGCACCGCTGCAATTGGCAAAGATGGGAGCATTAAGTTACGCAGGAAACGGCTAGAACCAAGCCATTTTTACCAGCGCACTGTGTGTTAATCTGATGTACGTGAACGCAAAGCTAATTGACGATGCGGCGCACATGCGTATATAGTGCGTGGCAAACGAAATTAAGACTATACATAACTATAAATAACTGGCATGCCTGAAATGAAGCTTGGTTAATTTTACATTCACATCAGCATTCAGCACCAGATGTTGGATAACGCTACCTTGATGGCTTCCTTGGATAGATGTACATCACAATCGCACGATTGTTTCAGGCTTCACAGCTTTTATAATGACTAAACATTCCGATTCGGGCAGAACAATCTCCCCCACCGAGCTCGGCAGTACTCAGTCAATTGGAGGCCGTTGCAGGCAGGCGGCTTGATTCAATTTTAGACGCCAACAGCTGTATCTGCTTATCTTCAGCTTACAGACAACGATTTACACAGTGCATTCAAAGTGAGCGGTCAAGAGAAAGTTCGTCCCAACACGTGGTGTCAATGCCGAGAGCTTTCATATCTCTTTTGCAAACGTCCTTGCATTGCAAGTGCTGACTGCCCAAACGCCGAATTTTCGATTTCAACTCATCATAGAGCAGATCTTTTGGAATACGACCATTTTACAGTTTGTAGACGCGGCCAAGCCACCTTAGGCGGCGCTGGCGTAGTCGGGTGAACATGCTCTGTTGACCAGGTTTTGAAAGCACTAGTCACTTTGTCTATCCACGATATTCAAGATTCAAGAATCTATGGTCACAAAAAGCACAGCTTCACAATTACCATATCATAATAAATATTCGTTCAGGAAATAGGTATAAAATAAACATGTAATGTCAAGTATAGTCAAGTTGTGTAGTTACCATGAGTTACCATATGTTCAAGATACGACGGAGGCTTCGTAGATGGGAAGCATTCAGCTTCCGTTCGTGTCTTGCATGGATGGTCTAGGTCTCACTGACGTACAGTAAATCATTTAGTAGCACAACTCTATCTTATCCACTATATTCAACGTAAGCATATCGGCTTGAGCAATTTCGAAAATCTAGGCACGCAAGCATTCGCTTCACGTCTCATACCATTTTAAAACAAGTTGTCCAAATCGACCCTATGCCCGGCATTCTATATGTACTGAGCCAAGGCAAAATTGATTATTAATGATTGAAAGTCTCTCATCTAGACACCGTCTTTTCATGGGCTATGAATGTTCTTCGATTCTGCTATAAAATTCCCTTTAAGTCTGTCATATTGAAACAGGTGGGTAGAGAGAGCCGGAAGTGATTACTTTCGGTCATTTCAGGTCGGCGAACATCCGGCCACGTTTCACAACAGTTCCGGTTCATCTTTCCAAAATAACCATGTTACCCCCGCTCGCGTTTCACAACCACTTGAAGATTGCGTCCCGATATATATAGGCAAATCAAGCAACCAAAACACTGTCCTGAAACATGTGTCCCGGTTGTCACTTTGATCTGATCTGTCAATCGATTTCGTGCAAACGGGTACGCTTCAAGGCCGACCTTGACGAACGCATATGGTTCGATAGCGGTTGATGTTGTCCATCTCCTCAAGCTTCCGAGGATGATGTCACTCGATCGGTTCTGACACAATCCCTCCAAAACAAGGATTCGTGATTGTTTTTTGCAGCTTTTTCAGGTGTTTTGCTATTGTTTTGTACCGGAGGGCAGTTTTATGCATATCATCCGAAAGTTCATAATTAGCGCCCATCGATAATGCACTTCGCTCCTCCACAATATGTGGGTGTATTTCAGCGTAGCAATAAGCCTTAAAGGCCTATTGTCGAGTGTC
This sequence comes from Atriophallophorus winterbourni, assembly GCA_013407085.1. Lineage (NCBI taxonomy): Eukaryota > Metazoa > Platyhelminthes > Trematoda > Plagiorchiida > Microphallidae > Atriophallophorus > Atriophallophorus winterbourni. Next base: position 31,141 of record JACCGJ010016191.1, on the reverse strand, counting down.
GAGGAATTATCAAATCATTATTTAAATCGCTAAAAGTTATGTCCTGGTAGCATGCTTTAACATGATTTCGGTTTCATCTCTTCATTACTGGGAGATTTATTTTCAAAGTATTGATTTCACATATTGTTCAATTTGGAGGATATTGTTGGAGTCTCAACTGTGTTCACGTGCATTTGATCTACGCGAATGCCTTCGGTGTCAAGCTAATATGCTCAAAGATCTCGAGCTGGAATAACTACTTTCACACCCTTTTACTGATCATATTTCACATAATGGAAAGGTCAAGCGCAAGTGGCAGGTGGAATGCCACTTGGTGATGTTCATTTTTGTACTTGAAGCAAACAAAACTCAATTTCAACTTACGGTATGCAATCATAAATGCGAAATTAAGAGTTAAACCCTGTTTATTCACTGTCCATTACACGAAGGACCCACTGAATATTTTAAAGAAACGGTAAATTCCCGAGATTATTACTTCAGTCACAATTCAAAAAGAGTGAATGAGTGAACTGCAAAAGAAATTTGAGTACAATCGGTCAGAGCAGTATTTGGGTAACGTTTTACAGAACTGCTCAACCTTAACCCAATTCGTTACACCGTTTTAAACATGTGGACCACAGTGTCGACTGACCTTGACCAAGTTAGCTTGTATTGGATTGATGAGAATACACACCTTATTGGGCAAATCAACCACTGCTCTTGGTTATTCTTACGTGATTTTCCACCGGGTAAGTTTATTACAGGCTGCTTAGCGATAAGGTCCTTGCAGAGGTAATATGTGAAATGATACTTAGTCATGCTCCCAGTCCTGAAACTGAAAAATTTGCATGGAGCTCTTTGGATAAATATCTTGGAGTATGGATTAGTGGAAACTTAAAGAACACGATTCAGTGCCAGAAAATATATCTACAGGCCAGTGGATTGTTCGGTATCTTTCAAAGAATATTTGAAAGGTTTTCGCAGGTTACGTAACCAAGGATAATAATCGTTTACCTTCGTCCTACGCGGGAGCATGCTGTCGAGGTCTGGGCTCATCGACTGCCAAAAATATTGCTTGCTTTGATAAAATCTATCACAGAGCAACAAAGTTAGTCATGGGTCTTCGAAATGTTCCATACACCGAAAGATTGCGACATCTGTGTCTATATGACTTTACTAAAAGCAGGATACGACGTGATATTATTCTGACGTATAGAATAGTGTCTAGGACAGGATATCCACTAAGACACTTGTTTGAAGTGTGCGACGAGGAAGCGACGCATGGACATACCTCGTCCCTTTACGTCCCAATTCCCAGTATTGATTGCCGTGTGTGCTACATTCGTTTGGAAATCCCTAACTCAACATGTGTTTGTCTCTCTTGTCTGGCGATATTTAAAGCGAAATTTGACCTATATATACAAAAGAACATTGTTCGTCAGCCATACATTTAATATACTCTATTCGTTATCTACTATTGTTTTTCAATTTTTCATTCAAGACGTAATCCTGTGGCGTTGTAAGATATTAACGTTTTAAACGTAAATCTTTGATTCCTAACTATTAGACTTGTTCTGACGAAGCTTCTGTGTCAGAAGTGAAAGGTTATATAAAAATGCTCTAATCGATAACGCTCAAATTATTTATTATTATGAATATACGATACGTCACGAAAACATTTCAAGCAGTTGTAAAGCGAAATATTACAAGGAATCCGGAGATATTTACGCAATAGTTGGCCAGGTTTAATGTTAGAATATCCATAGTTGCAGATGATAATACATCGGATGTCCTGAGGTTTCTCGTTGTCAGATTTGCTTATTGCTTTCTAGCGAATTCAAAGATCCTTTGAACAAATGGGTGTTACCACAAGATTAAAAGTCAGGCACGAGTTCACCTATGTTCAAAGGTGGTTGTCGATTAGACGCTAATAAGTATGGACACGCTACTCTGTTGCCTGTGTTTCCGTAGTTTGTATAGTGTATGCGTTCATAAAGAATAGTTTCACTTTGAAGCACATTGGTTATTTTCTCCATCACAGCATAGATTGTGATCATTCCCTCGGAACACAGAGAGTTTTATAGTATAAAAAGCAATAATTCAAAGTAATTCAAAGTTTTAATGGTCTAACAAGCAAATACTTTACAGTAACCACAGATTAAAAATATAGGGAATGCATAAAAACAACACAAATGTTTTATCAATATGGAAAGTCAACACGTGTATTCAGGTGCGAGGTTGGATTTGGTCAACATATACTTGTCAAGTTCAGCCTTTAACATGTTCATGCTTGAATCGCAAATGATATGTGTGGGCAGAGAGTTCCATATAAAACAAACTCGGACAGCAAAGAAGAACTTTCGACAATTTGATTTGGAGTGTGGAATAATTATTTTGTAGCCCTGCAATCTGCTGCCACGTGCTTCTTGCCGATGAAGCAGGTGTTCAAGTAGGTGATCAACTGTGTTGAACACCAGTCACAAAACTGGTGACCGGACTATATAACAGGCCATACGAGGAGAGGATTGCAACTCTAAACCAGTTTGACGTTTCGTACCGTCGTCTCAGGGTTGACTTGATCCTGTTGTTCACCGTTCGATGGATCACCCACTTGAACACCTGTTTGATCGACAAGAAGCACGTGGTAGCAGATCTCAGAGCTACACGTTAATTATTCTACGCTCTACATCAAATGGTCGAAGGTTTTACTTTGTTGTCCGAGTTTGTTTTATATGGAACTCTCTGCCCCACATATCATTTGTGCATCAAGTCTGAACATGTTCAAGGCTTAGCTTGACAATTATATGTTGACCAAATCCAACCTGAATACACATGCTGACTTTCCATATTGATAAAACATTTGTGTTGTTTGTATGCATTCAGTATATTTTTAATCTATGGTTACTGTAAAGTATTTGCTTTTTGGATCATTTAGATAAAAAGGTTCAGATCAATCGATGTACTTCCCTCGCATGCTGTTGTTTGCGGGAGTAACCTCTAGTGTGCGTGCGGATGTTGTTTCACATCTGTTTACAATCAAAACAAAGGATTATACAGTATACAAGCAGATACATCTATTGATTTCAATCTCGCATCTCTATTTTGACAAGCTCAGCATCCATCATGGCCTGCGCAGTTCCTAGACAACTAAGGATTTTCCAGGGAAATGTAATTTACACCTGATACGCATTCGTACTGACAACATTGGTCGGACGAAGCTTATCTAGTAAAACCGAAACGTTACCAACAAATCGCTCTAAAGGATCCGATATAAGCTTTCTTTTGTATGATGATTGTCCCCCAATTGGTCACAAACATTTTCCAATCTATTGCTGACCTTGAATCGATTTGTGCTCAACGCAATACATTAACTAGTCCATATTTACCGCCAGTTTTGACGTGTTACGAAACACTTAGTCATAAATCGTACGTTTTTACACATCTTATTCGTTTGATCCAATTACTGTGTACGGGTGGATACATTTTGCAAGGTGACCAACACATTTATAGAATGATGTTATACAAACCGGTCCGTTGATTTCTTTTTCAATATGCTCATGACACCGGAACACTAGATATTTTCTCCGATCAATTGATAATGTAATGTGCTGTCCTCATTCATGCTTTTAAACCCCCTTTCACACGAAAAAGGCTGGATGCACTTATTCATTAGCTATCTATGACTCATTCGTTAAAAGTATTTTTAATGTTGCATTGGTTCCTGATAAAGTTTGATACATGTGCGCACTCCACTGAGAAGTTTGTATGGACTGTTCATGTCAGCTGCTATAGTACTCAGTCTTTTGTCCTCCGCTAAAAGATGAATGCTATTCAGCTGGAAAGCTTTGTTTCTAGCGACACGGCACTCAGCATTGCGTTTCCAACTTACTCAGTTATAAATTAAACATTATGCACAACCTACTAATTGCGTTTCTAAGATCTCTCCGAGTCAAATCTTGATCGGTCCTATGCGAATCCTAAAACGTAAATGAGACATGCTGGAAACATTATTTAACTACTAGCTGATTAAGCAGGTGAACTATCACCAACACGTTTGGTTGCAGTGTTTTCGAGAACATGTGGAATCCTCAAAGATTGGACATTAAAAACAAAATACGCTAAGCATCAAATTTTCTCAGATGTGCCACACGTTTAGAAAGGAGAAGCACTGTTTGGCTTTTACCAATGATGTTATTACGTTCAAAGCGTTTTAAAAAAATAATCGCGGTGCATTTTGGCAGCAAACATTCATGGTTGCAGTGTCGTGGCATCGATTTCAGGGACAACCCCAGGCACGCATTTGAGTCGGTTTGGGATAGCGGGAGGTGATGCGCATCTCAGTGTTGTCAAATTCAAAGTACGTTTTTCCAGTTATGAATAGCGTTTTACCTGTAAATGGAAATTACTGAGTCATTGATTTAAAAAATTATTTGTGATGCTTTATCAAGAGTTTTTACAAAGAAAACCCCGACGTTTTCCCACTTGGGAAAATTTACGCGGCCCTCATTTCTCAAAATACCCAATAGCAAAATGGTACAATACTTGGACAGGCTAGCAGCCTGTCATGCGGATGAAAGTACATCACTTAGACAACTTTGTGTACAAAACTGTTGGCAATCACGGGTTCCATTTGCTCCAGCGTGGTGATTTGGAAAGTGTGAGTATTTTCCATGTCATATGCTCAAACATTTTACTGTAGAAATTCGCTCAATTAAATCCACGAGATGTCGGTATATGTACAATGAATGCATTTTAAACATCCTAAAGTTCAGTGAAGACCATTCTATAATAAATAGCTTGGTATGAACGTAGATCTTGTGATAGATTCTGATCCCGTGATGTCTCCCGGCAAAGAAGCCGATTCTCATCGAACATAGCATTATGAAGACTATCCAGACAGGAATGAAGAATATTCAAAGCCTATAAATGGTTGCCTGTTCGGACTAGCCCATGGGTTTTAATAATTGCAGGTGATTTTCAGTGTGCGGGATTTTAAAGGCCAATATGAGGTTGCACCATTTGCGTTGTTACGTAAAGTCTTGCAGATTAGGCATTCGCACATGTTGAGGTTAATTCATGTTGTTCAACCCGAATATCAGGATTATTATCAAGTCTGTCCTTCAAGACTGCTAAAACTCATTATTTCTTTGTACTAAGACCTGAATGGCTCACTCCATATAAAGGTTGCAGTTCAGAAACCTTTGAAGTTCACCGAGGCATCAAGTAGGAATGTGTTCTAGTTCCTATGCTTTTCAGTATTTTCTTTGCTCATCTGCTGAAGTACGCTCTCTGGACGAAAACAGGAGGTATTTTCCTACGCACAAGGTGTCATTGCAAGCTTTTCAAGTTGAACCACTTGGAAGCGCACAACAAGATACGGGATGTGCTAATCCGTGACCTGCTGTTTGCCGACGATGCAACCATCATTGTTTACTCGCAATAACACCTCCAGTCGCTAATTGACTGTTTTTCGTCGGCATGCAAAGACTTTGGACTGACAATCAGCTTGAGCAAGATCAAAGCACTTGGTCAAGGGATTGTATCGCCTCCTATCATTACTATTGTAAACTGTCAGCTTGAACCATCATACGCTTATAATGTACATCCATGGTCGACATCGACCGGGGGAGGCCAATAACAACAACTTGGAAATTTGCACCATAGCAGCATAGCAGTACCTTTAATGTCAGTAGTGGTTTCATGGAGCAATTAGTCACGTCATTATTACTTATCGTTTCGGAAAAATCTTCAAATGTTGAATGCATTTTTTTCTTACAATGTAATTTATTTTCCTGTCCACATTTGTCATTCACTTTTCATGAATCACACGAAAGGGACCTTTAGACGTTATACCGTCATCCTATCTGTTTTTCAACAATTGTAGTCTCAAACTTTAATAGTATTTAACGAACCGGGTAAACTATTCTAGAATATCCACCGAGCATATATGATGCATAAGTAATGGATCTCAGTTTGCTTTTACATTCCGATCGCCTTGGGTACCAGCTTACCATTGAACCCAGTGAATACTTCTTGAACAGGTGTCGGAGCTCCATTCCAATTGTACTTGATTGATCGTGGATAATCTGGTTCAGCGGCAACTTTTCCATAGCGGCCTGCTTCCGCGTCAAATCTCCAATACCGAGAACGGAACATCAAATAAACTTCTTTGTTTTTCGACCACTGGAATATAGTGTCAACTTTTGTTACGTATATCGGCAACCCGATTTCGGTCAGAGACAGCCCATCGTGCGGACAAGACGAGTCCAGTTGCGATGTACCACGTAAGATCCAAAAGCGATCACCTGTCAACGTGAGAAAACTTCACTAGTTGGTGTTATTTTTGTATGATCTTGACAAACATTTGGTTATATAATAAGTACCGCCGTTTACATAACAAACTTCAGACAAATACTCCACATTTGGATGCATTTCGATCACACACACACCCCACGACCGGTTTCACTCTGTTTGCAGTCATCATGTAGCAACTGTAGGATCAGGATCCACATACCTTGAAACGTGTAGAAATCACAAACAACGTATAAACCTGTATGCCTGCCTTTTCAATTTTATGTACCGACACTCACATAGAGGTAAATATTGATAGTAAAATGAAGGTATCGTGTAACAGGAAAAAGACAAACAGCTTTGATCAACAAGTATTTTTGTCGTAGATAACTGCAACTCTGAGCGCTTCTGTTTCTGCCGTGCCATTAAACAAAAGCATGGATTTCCATTCGCATGCGGGAGTCGCATTGCACTTTGTTCATCGCCTTAAATTGATAATAACTCGAGTTCGCGTAAGATTTTGATGACAGCAAATCATAAATACCACCCATTTTCGAGATAAAATGTCATCATTATACTGTGATATCTGGAGCACAATAGCACCTGATCCTGATCACACTTGCAACCTATGTGATATTTATTCGAAATTCAAATGCTTACCGCTGAAAAAATAAATTTTATTCATCAATTCGATCCCAGCGTCGATTTGTTTCACTGTCGATGGCAATGCCGTCCAAAATTCGGACAAATTCGTGGTCCCACCAACATTCTCATAAACTATCTCGTTGGAGACAGAATTTGTCATACGTACTCGCCACATATACTGGGAAATCCGGAAAACAATTTAGTGTGCACAAAATAAACAATGGGTTTCAATTTTGGTAGTAACTGATTCTATTACATACTTAAAAAACTATATCCAATCTTCAAAAAGGAGTCTTCAAATTGCTTTCAATAGTTCCAGATTTGTGAACCAGTAAAATTGCTGCATACATATAATCAATCATGCAATCATAAATACATAGCTACATACATACATACATACAATGATACATACATACATAGATACATACATACATACATACATACATACATACATACATAGATACATACATACATACATACATACATACATACATACATACATACATACATACATACATACATACATACATACATACATACATACATACATACATACATACATACATACATACATACATACATACTACATACATACATACATACATACATACATACATACATACATACATACATACATACATACATACATACATACATACATACATACATACATACATACATACATGCATACATACATACATACATACATACATACATACATACATACATACATACACACATAGATACATACATACATACATACATACATACATACATACATACATACATACATACATACATACATACATACATAGCTACATACATACATACATACATACATACATACCTACATACATATATGTGTGTGTCCGTGTTTAGATCAAGCTACTCGTTTTTCAACCATCTACAACTTTTTACTACAACTTTTTCTATCATAAAACTCAAAACCAAAATTTTCAAAGCAACGTCATATGTTTGCAGCAACGCAGATGTGGATTATTCTACGTGATGGAAATGTGTGTTTTCCACACACCCCACGACCGTTTTAGTGCTGTCTGTAATCATCAAGTAGGGACAGTAAGATCGGGATCCGCATGCGTATGAATCATTCCTCCTTTATGCAAGGAAACAGGAGCAGATAGAATCATCATCATCATACATTAAATAATATGCAATTAATCGAAGTCGGTCAAACGAAACAAATTTGTTATAGGCGCGAAGGGAAACAGTTGGCATCAGCTCGTGAATAATTCTAATCAAATTGGTAACGGAGTGAGACACATTTGAGATGTAATATGTAATAATTTGATTCGCTTATGAGTAATCCCACTCTGTGTGAATCTTTGTCGTTTGCTTACTAATTATTTGACTAGTTTTGTCTCGAAGGAAACGGAGCTGATTGACTGTTCACTTATTGTCCTCGGGTTTTGAATCAAAACAAAATAAACGCCGTCAAAAGAGACCATGATTGATGTGATTAACGTTCGAACAAATCTCCTGGAAGTGAAGGTGAAAAACCAAGAAGACATTTGGAGCGCAAACGTCTTTTGGACTGGATTGAACAGGTTTGACCTCAGACCTCAGCATCTTGGTTACGTATCATATACTTTGTGTTTAATTAGTTTTCTAATTTAAAAACAATATTTAGTGTAAAACAGACATACCTCTTTGTGGAAAACATAGTATTCGCTGTCACGTATTTTGACTATTGCATCGATTGGTACGTCACAGCTGTCTTGGCTCTTTGTCTCTTGGACTTGTTGGTGTGGTTACGCTTGGTTCTGTAATGGACAACAAAATTTCCACCCGTAATTAATAATTATTATCGAATAATGTAAAATACGAAGATCATTTTAAATAGATGCTTGACTTCAGTTAGCTCAATGATGCAAAGCTTCTAGAAATTGAATGTTTTCCCATTTTATTCAATATTGGTTGAACTAAATTGTTCTCTAATACGAGAAATGTAATCGCCTCGAATTTTGATGCGCTAATTTCCCAGTAAACATTAATGAACTCATCTGACTGTCAATCGAACAAAAATTAGTAAACTGCGTGCTACTCGCATACTGCACACTAACATGCATACTGTTTGATCAAAGTCTTTACAACTCGTATGAGTGAGTTCAGTGAATCGTGAAATTTACACTCATTGAAACTTTGCGTTACAGATTCAAAAACAATTAAACGAATCTTTCTTGAATGTCACACTGACCACTTGACATACTGTCGCACCCAGTGCACATGGATTGGAAGCTAATGTGACAACTCATCCAAGAATTACAGCCAAAATGACGCAGCCATTTGCGATCTGAGGTGATTGCTTTTCGATTACGTAGACAACTAGATGATCCTCGGTCTCCACGTTCACTGTAATCCAGCAGATGGAATAGCTTTTTCGTTAGTAATCTCAGAGGAAACAAGATCAATCACTGGAACGATTGTTTCAGATAGCGCTCGATACGCTGATAACTGACCAATATATTATTGTGCTCATGCACCCACATTTGCTCACCATAACCGGTTTCTCGCTGATTGCGTTCATCCGGTGAAGATATTATGATTAGGTTTAGTGAACCTTCAAAGAGCGGTGAAGTGGTAAACAAAGTTATCTTTGAATTCCAATCTTGTATATACAGAGTCAAATTATCGGTTTTAATCTAGCTGCATGGGTACGTGTGCCGCGTAATTGGTCATTGGTTTTGAGCATCTATGATTTTGTACATGAGAGGCATATCACACGGAATAAGGTATACATTTCTAGGTCACTAGTAGATAGGGCTGGCATGGCCAACCTGTTCATTCGAATATTCCCGCACATGCGGTATAATGTAAATATATGCACATGGAATTTATTAAAAATCCGATTAGGTTGTCTTAACCGTTGCGTGCAATTTGTTAAGATCGGCCTAATGAATTGAACATGGTGTGGGGGCCCGAAGGAAACCGGTGACACGAAATCGCGTGAGAAATCAAATCGAAATGTCATCTGCTGCTGGCGCGTTTGGTTTGTCAGTTGTGATTAGATATTTTCTAAATAATTAAGCTCTTTGTGTGTGACTTTGTCATGTGAGTAATAAACACGAGATCAAATGACGTGTTCGTGCATTTTGTGAATTGTGTGGGATTATGGTCAACGTGTTGTTCTCGGGGTGTGAATCCTAACGCACTAGATGGCAGGACAGGAAACGGGGTTGACGTGATTAATGTCTGATCGCTTGTCCTTGGGGCAAAAACGTCGAGACTGGAACGTGATTCGACCTCGGGTGACCTGATATAATGACCCCCTTTTAGATATTACCTGTGTCGTTTCGTGTTGGAGATAAACCCAGGTCCTGTTAGATCAATACCAGAAAGATTGCGGAAATTTTTCATCCAAAACCGCGGCAGCATCACATGTTGCTTTGAATAAAGTTTTGATCTAGAAATGCTGTATGGGCTCCAACAATGAATATTCTGCACTTAAGGTAACGCATTTTATTGTTATTGATGATTTCACTGACTAATAAATTAGTCACCAATGAGCTTGCGAGGACGAACTTCCACTTTATAATTAATTTTTATTTATAACTGCATCACTTACGTCTTTGGGGAAATTTGGTCGGTTGTGTTGGGTACGTTGGGTACAGATATCGCATTCCAGTAGAGCTCCTTTTACGTGTAGTACGAGTACCTAAAATTCAAAAGCTCTTGTCATAAGAAAAGTGCAGTATGATTAACTTAGCTAAATGACACACAATTATAAAACAAAAACGTACGACTGACTAGAAGAGAGGAATCATAACACCCATCTACAAAGGGGGGACTCGTTCTGACCCAGCAAATTACCGCCGTTACACTCCTTCTAGTGATCTGATAAGTTATGGCGCGAATGCTGTACGAAAAAATTGTGAGTCATCTCGAAACCCAAAACTAGTTGTCCAGATATAAACGTGGACTTCGGAAGTCTCGTTCTTGCTTAACTAACCTACTGGAGACAATGGACGACTGGACGCAGGCAGTGTATGAGAGTGGTTGCGTGCATGCGTGTTATTGGACATACCAAAGGCGTTTGATCAAGTTCACCATTCTATACACCTGTACAAGCTGCAGGATATTAATATAAATGGGTGCCTTCTTACCTGGCAGAGAAATAACCTTCTTGATCGCACGGCAAATGTACGTAACGATGGTGTGATGTCTAGGGAAATCGAAGACACTAGGGGTGTCACACAAGGTTCGGTATTTGGTCCGGTTTCCGTTTTGGTCTACATCAACGACCTTACGAAACTTCTCACAGCCAAAATGGTTATCACTGCGAATTAGGCTAAACTTTGGATGCGAATCACGTCAAGCGTGGACCGTTTGCGCTTACAAAGCAATCTGGATATATTGAGCAGCTGGTCAAAGCGAAACAAGCTTCCATTCAAATTCAGAATGTGCAAAATGTTGCAAATAGGTAATGATTTTCCCATTTTACTAACCTTGGATCGCAACAACTGGAATTGACAACCGAAGAAAAGGACTTCGGTGTATGGATTAGTGGAAGTCTTAAGAATAACATGTTATGCGAAGCAGTGTACACTCAAGCTAGCCGCATGCTAGGTTTGCTTCGGCATATTTTCGGACATTTTCCCCGTGAAACATTCCCCATGATCATAAATACGTGTATTAACCCACTGATGGAATACTCAGTGAAAGCTTGGTCACCATGACTACAAAAGGATATCAAGCTGCTTGAGAGGATTTATCACCGAGAAACTAAAATGGTTGGATATCTACGCAACCTTCCAAAAGGAGATCGACTGGTGAATCTTATGTTGCATATTCTGGCTCGCAGACGGGTTCGATTGGATCTAATGCTAACTTATAAAATAATAAATCAGAGATGCAAGCACTGAGGCATCTATGTCGCCTCCGGTCAAGCCATGCCACACGTACTCACCCACTAGCATTTGATATTCCACGTTCTCACCGGAACTGCCGTCGGTTCTTCTAATCGATGCACGTTTGTTTCTTATGGAACTCCCTACCGTCAGATGTTGTACAATCATCTAGTGAAAGGATTTTCAGGAACAAATCGGATATATTTATGCCTAGTAATTTCACACAACACCCCGTTTATATAACTGGACATTTTTCCTAACAAAGATTTCCCCAACATACCGAGACATTACAGGACATTTTTCTAACTGAAGGAAGTGTCGATCTTTCCAATACCTCAACTTGATATATACATGTATATACTTATACGAATTGTTGAATCTTCTTTAATCTTTAATCTTCCTACTAATGATCGGAAGATTGCTTTTTGCTGAGTTTATTGCTTTTTCTGAATTCTTGGTTCTGACATTTACAGTTCGAGCTTATTGTCGTTGAACGATTATCCGGTAACTGAAGCTTAGCTGAGATTCCTAAGTTATCATATTTGTTTTTAATTATTTGGAAGTGAAACAGGCAATCCCTACACAGAACCATTCATTAATTTGTTTCCGGTTTTGCTTCTGCATGAAGCGATGAGAATTCTGGAGCACGAACTCGAGACTTAACGAACGCTACCACCCACGTAATAGCTGTATCTTAGATTATATTCTGGATTACCAACATTGGCAACATCGTCACATTTATCTTACCGTAAAGCGATTGAATTCTAACGATGTCATCACGGCCTAACTTTGGTTCGCCAGATTGTAGTCCGTAGTAAGGGTACATGATTGCTTCGCTATCTGGTGAATGCTCTAGTCCCAGACTGTGGCCAAGTTCATGCAGTACGACCGGAAATAGACCAGTAGAATCTGAAATGGAACGAATTTGCATGTTACGATTCCAATTGCGTATGACAGCACTGAATTAGATGTTTCCAACTTAAAGGAGTCATTTGCAAATTTGTGTAACTACTTGACCACAAACCATTTAATAATTCGGCTACCGATATCATAATACACCATTTTCCTAAAACTTCAATCACGTTACAACCTTTTGACGCTTTAAAGTTTCAAAGAGGCCCTTTCAGATGTTTCCAGTTGGTTACACAACCAGAAACCGGCAGTGGAGATTACGCGTAAGAGAAGCGAAAGTGCAACAAGCAAACCTTAAACAAAAATAGTTGTACCTTCATAATACCTCTCGTTCACATTAGAAACCGCTCTCATAATAATTAACCCGTCATTTGGAAAATCGAAAAAAATTTGCCAACGTTTAAATTAATCGAGCTGAAGTTTTTTCCCCTTTTGACATGGGTGATATTGGTTGTTTCATTCTAGTTCGATTTGTTTTAAACAAAACATTCTTTTTAATAGGAGCTCTCAAAATTTACCATTAACCATACACTTCGGGATCAATTGTTTAAAATCAAGGCACATTACCCGAATTTTGCCATAATAATTGTATTTATTCAATAAGTATATCTATTATTATCTCTATTATACTCAATCAACAGAAGAAGAAAATTCGTCAAGATTCATTTTAATTATTAGTTTTTCCTTTGTGTTTGCTTGTAAGAACTCCTACAAAGTTGACCAAATATCGCTAACCAGAAAGCATTTTTATTTCCTTCAGTCCGCAGCCCATCAATACTGGCAGCCATCTACAGACAACTGTGTTAATTATTCGATGTTGTCTCTGATACTCTACATTATGCGGTTCATCATTTAGGATGATTAATTAAAAACCAAAATGAAATGAATGAAAATTCAGTTGTGTTGCCAGTTAAGCCTACAAAATTTATAATGCTGTGGTTTAACAATTCTTCGCACCATGCATATAAGTCTGGCATGCAAGATCTCATCTGGACTCTCATGGAAGAATACCTGTTTCTGGGTATATTGTATACTCAATCCGAGACACCGTTGACACAGTATATTATATCTTCAATTTGTCAAAAAGTATATTCGGGAATATCGCATGCGCAGAACGTTGGAACGCGAACTACATGCACAAGGATTCACGGTGCAGACGGCAACGGAAGCAGCGACAGACCGGAACCACTGGCGTGAAGTTGTCTTCGCCTCATGTGCCACCCAGCATGGAGAGGATTGAAATGAAACCTTAACCCGGATATTAAATTCTTATGTGTGCATTATGTCATGGAATGTTGAATCCATGTCTGGGCACCATGGCTCAGGCGCACAATCCGTGTAGCGAAATGGGCAAATATATTATGCAAACAAAGTCAAATCTCGCTACTAGGCCACTTTTGCTTGGTCCGGGTAGATGGCATAGTAGCGAGATTTGACTGTATATTAATTAGGTTTTTGCGATCGAAATACAAAGAGATTATGATAAGAGAATATTGAATAGTGAACATACCGGGCGACTCGTTTACCGTCCAACGCTCATCATCGTCAAAGTGGACATCCCCGCCTGTCGACATATTTCTGTCCGACGATTCCGGGTCAAATGCGTGAGCTAACACGGTACCTAAATATGAGAAAAACCACACATTAGCAATTCCGTGATACATAAGAACAGTTGAAACGCTGTGAGCAAAAAACAGTAAGATTTTGAAAACATCTCGCATGTTACACTATGAATAAGTAGCGATCAACAGTTTGCGAAATGAGTGTGTTAGAGCTGGTTCCATCTCATTTATGACACCGACCACCCCAGACAAGACATTTAAAAAATTCATACAACTCTAATCATTTTGAAATTTGTTTGACCTTCGTCCCTTCATTTTGATTTTCCTGGTTGTGTCCCACTAAATTTAAAGCTGCAGAGAGTGATAGATGACTGTATTTGCTGTACAAGGAGGTTTCATCCACAATTTCGTCGTTTAAATTGTTTCGAAGCACGTTAGCCTGATTTGAATATTTGCTACTGATCTCGAAATCATACGAAATAGAGGATGCATGAAGAAAAGCTTCACTATCTCGTTAATAAACCGGCAGATTGAAAGTTCTGTTCATAACACCTACAACACTACTGCTGCGCTACATGGTCCACTCTGATGATCATCTACATACAACGCACTCGCTTTTTATTAAAGTCTCCTCGTTGTCTGCTCTTGAATCTTTTTCATCCATGAACATCCCTTTTTCATGATATCTGGTTGCACGTTTATGCTATAAGTTGTTAGGAAAATTTCATGGCACAATAAAGACGACCTGCGGATTGTTTGAAAACGATATGATGCACTGAACTTTTATGATTAGCTTTTCTCGTTTTGTGTAGTATAAAACGAATGTCAGATTGTTGTTGGCCTCCGTCGGTCGATGTCGACCATGGATGTACATCACAATCGAATGAATTTTCATGTTTTACAGCGTTTCGAATGACTAAACAGTCTCTCCCTCAGCGCTTGCAACGATGGTCAGAACTCTGTTGTAGGGCGTCAGTTACACGCCGGCAGCGTGATCTGCGTTCAGAAGCCAAGAGCTGTATCTGCTCCTCCCCAGCTTGCAGACGACGCTTTACACAATGTCTCCAAAGTGAGCGGTCAAGAGTAAGTTCTTCCCAGCTCGCGGGGTCAGTGACAAGAGCTTTCATATCTCTTTTGCAAACGTCTTTTTACCGCAAGTGCGGTCTGCCCAATGATTGACTTCCTAATTGCAACTCACCATAGAGTAGATCTTTCGGAAAACGACCATTTTCGATTCTATGGACATGACCAAGCCACCGCAGGCAGCGCTGACGTAATGGGGTGAATATGCTCTGTAGACCAGCTTTGGAAAGCACTTCAGCGTTAATCACTCTGTCCATCCACGATATGTTCAAGATACGACGGATGCTTCGTAGATGGAAAGCATTCAGCTTCCGTTCGTGTCTTGCTTGGGTGGTCCAGGTTTCACTGCCGTACAGTAAAGCATTTAGTACCTACCATCATATTTGTCTTTCCAGTCAGCTTGCGGTTACCACAAACACAGGAGTTTAATCGGGACAAAATGACATCTGCTCTGCCAATCCGCTCATCAATCTCCGTGTCTAGCGAGAGGTTATCCGCAATGGTTGAACCAAGATATGTGAAATGATGTACTGGTTCAAGCTGACAGTTTCGAACAGTGATGAATTGAGGCGATACAGTCCCTTGACCAAGGACCTTGGTCTTGCTCATGCTGATTGTTAGACCAAAGTCTTTGCATGCCGACAAAAAACAGTCCATTAGCGACTGTAGGTTCTATTGGGAGTGAGCAATAAAGGCCGCATCGTCGGCAAACAACAGGTCACGGATTAGCACATCCCGTACTTTGGTTTGTGCTCTCAACCGGTTCAGGTTGAAAAGCTTACCATCACTTCGCGATTGTCAGATTTTTAAAGTTTCTTTAATTATGGCCTGTAGAATTAGATCGAATAGAAATACCATATGTGGTCTCAACGATTCGTTTAACCGAGATTGACTTTGGAACCCACTTAAACGTACAGATCCTTTCTCAATGTTCATTGGGAACCTGGTTGACGAAAACAGATTTTGCCAGTTATGCGAACAGCTTTTGTTTAAACCGTTCGATGCTTTTCAAAACCTTAGTTGTTATTTTGGAATCAGAAACCATCAGCATTAAGGGCCTAATTGATTCACATATTGTACGAAATAGTCTTTCAGATACTAGCTAGTTAACTGTTGTGAACGTTATTTACACGTTTCCCGAAGCAATTCTTTAGAAATTTTGCGCTGGTTCATGGTCAAACAACCCGCACACATCGTCGTTGCTTTGTAATAGATCAGGAAGTAGACACCTCAGACCTGATGAGTCTTTGGTTAAGCGCGTGTTTGCGATTTTGACAATACAAATCTATTACGCATTAATTTAACACTGATTAGTACTAGTATTAAATGGTTTGATTTCAAGTTAGCACCCTATTTTTATTTTTTTGCTATTAAAATATGTTTTATGTCAATAGGTGTGACCTGCTTAATTTATGGCTGGAAAGATTCGCGAAATTGGTCATAATCTTTAAAAGCTACTGACAAATAATTTATTGATTGGGAGAACGAGAATTTCCGCAATTTCTGCTTTTATTTTTCATCCGTGGTATTTTGTGGAAGACTATGGGTTAATAATCATTTAAATAACAATGACGATATTTCATCAATCAAGCAATCAATTAACAATTCTGCATTTTCACGTATGGATTCAAAACACTTGAAATACGATAAACACAATTTCATTTTTGACGTAAATTGTAGAAGTTTGGAGCACTTGAAATGGCTTTTAAGCAAAAAATATCTTCATGGATTCTGTTCAGATCGATGGACGATATAACAATTTTCACAGTAAACTATCCTACCTTTACCATCAAAAGGATAGCCGTCATTGTGATCTCCCGCTGCAAAACTAAATATGATATCCGCCGGTTTGAAACGGTGGGGCTCCTCGATGAAATTCAGCTCTGCCGCGTCAGACCATTTGTCGAGGGCTTTCTCAATCGTTTTTTTGCTTTCGTACCACGAAATGCTTCGAGAGTAATTTTGAAACCTGGAAGGGATTCGCAAAAACATTGGGCATGATCAAGGTGAAAAACTGATACCGTATTTCATATCTACTATATTTATCTACATCCATTGTCCACATTGAACGAAGGTGGCCAACAGCAACATTTGCAATCTAACTTACGTCTTCTTAAAAAAACCTTACTCAGAACAAACTTGCAATTCATATTAACCCGAGCGAGTGAATTTGAATCTAACAAAATTCAACAATTAGTGTTCTGATTTCGACACTAATCTCAGTCTAGTTGATCGCAGATGTGTCCTATGATTAAATTCAAAGATGGCGTATAGACCAACAATGTTCAAAGCCTAATAGATTCAGACAAAGCCGTACATTTCCTGATGCGTGAGTGATGATAGTGATTTCATACAATGAAGTATTCAATCTTAGAACTTGAATTTTTGGATCATAAATATGTAGGGCTTCTTTATTGTGCGAGTTTGCAACGCATTTTTTGTTTAAAGCGATCGTAAAACCATACGCCTCAGCCATAAATCAGCTCGAAAATCGTTAGATGAACAATATTTCGATTATACAAATACGTAAATTTTGAGATTTAATGAATCGAGAGAAATCAAACTACGCTACCTCCATAATAATGTCGAATTTTTCCATTTCTCGACGGAACGTGGTTGCCTTCGCAAGAAAGATTTTTCCGGTAAAGGAATATCATTACTGGTGTGTTTTGGAACATCTGGATTTCCACATCTGCGTGCAGTCAAAACCTTGGCCGTCTTGCGGTCAATCTCACCAGTGACTTGCGATCCGTATTCCATTGGGAAACTTTTTATTGCTGCATGCTTTGTATCGAATGTCGTGTGTTGTTTTAGCATCCGATTCAGATTTACGTTGTCTTCTGGTTTGTAGAAGCCGTATTTTTCAAATAATTTCTAATAACGAGGAGGGAATCATTTCAAAGTCATACTAGGATATCTATTCTATATGTTTGATAGTAATTCAATGCGATTAATGATCATAGTGTAACGCATTCTTATGTTCCTTCCTTCTCAGTTGTCAACAAAATATTGATGAGTATTCATGCTTAAAAGTTACGTTTTATCATCATGTTTATGAAATATAATTTACTGCAACTAGCAACTTTCAACCGAGGAAATTTTAATACTACGAAAACCGTATTACAATTCTCAATCTCTTCGAATCTCGCTACCGCCAGCTTAGAGGTGACTTGATTCTTATGTTCTATATATTGCATACCCCCAACCATCAAGCGAATAGACCACCCCAAACCAACCGGAATCATGACTACACAGTACTTATTCCTGATTCGAGACTGAACTGGCGAAACTATTTTTATTTTGTACGTGTATGTTTTACCTGGAACTCCCTACCCTGTAATGTTACACATTCACCCAAATTGGATATATTCAAATCGAACATGGACAACTTCATGTGGACCAATCCAAGTATTGAACCTATATATTCTACACCATTACGGCTTTGAAATTTGAACCCATGCATCTAAGTAAACTATTCATCATGACCACATGGATTTATATGTGCCATCAACCGACTGAAAACAGTTTCTGCCCAATGGATTTTTAACTGATTCCTGAACTGTTCAGTAATCAAACAAATCCCGTGTTTACTACCTATGTTATTCGTAATTCCCAAATTATTCTGGATTTTTTGTAAAGTTATATGCTTTTTAGACCATTAAATTCAATTGAATCATTTGCGCTTATAAGTTTATTTTGTTCACGCTCTTACGTTCCACTTAAAATGTTTAATAAAATATCCTATCTATATATATGTATATATACATATTTGTATGTATGTTTGACATCTTATTAGAAACTTCACCTGCATACATAAGAAAAAATGAGTCTTCATAACTCAAAAATATAATGTCCCGTGTATCTATAGATCTGTCTGACATCAAGATGTGATGGTATAATTGAGATATTCAAAATTAGACTAAAGGATTCTTTAGATTTCGACTTCAGTATCTGCCCTAAAATAGTATATCATACTAAGCTAACCATCAACAATGCTATACAATGGACTTGAAATAATTTTCAATTAGAGTTTATGATGCATTTATATTGAAAATAATGTAACGCACAAACGATAGCAGTGGGTGGCCTCAACTTATGCATTCACAGAAAATCACCTCTTCCGTCTATTGTTTTATCAACAAGTTACCAACTGACGTACGTCATGATGAGAAGCAGAAAGCAAGCCTATAAAATGAAGTAATTCTAGCAAAAATATTCTTACTAATGTAATATGTTGTTCACATCCCACGCATTTACTAATATTCCGCTTCTACTTACCATACTGAGTTCCACATCTTCCGGAACAGGTTTCGGCTTACATTCTTTCAAAAAATTACCAAAGATGATTAGAAGCAATAAGCTTTCAAACTGCATCTGTACGTGTTGGTTGTGTAAGGCTGGACTATATTCAACTGGTATCCATCCTTAATATTTATATGTGCACATTCAAAATCCACCGATTGAAACGTTGCATACAATAACTATGAGGTCACTATGAAGAAGAAATCAATTCTGTTTTGCATACAAAAAGTGCTAACAACAAATTAAGATAATACAATGAATGCGGTTGAATGAAGAACTATGAAAATAAGTGTACGTTACAGCATTCCATCAAGAGTTCCACTATTCTTTTATGTTGAGGAATGTGTTGCGTGAATGAGGGCGAGTGAACAAAAGGTTCAATGCAAATGTGCTAACAATAGAAAGGAATTTTCAAAATGGACAGGATAACAAAGAGTTTGTTATACATAAAGCACAGCGGTATATGCCGGAGTTTCTGTTGATTTATAACAAGTCTTGCGGCATTAATTTTGATTTCGCATTCTCGTAAACCATTCGCTTCATTTGAATACCGTATTTGTCGGACTATAAGGCGCACATAAGAACAATAATTTTTACGAAAAATTGGCAGTGAGTCTTAGTGAATATTCAGATTTTGAACTGTCGATTTTTCGTAAAAATTATTGTTTTTATGTGCGCCTTATAGTCCGAAAAATACGGTAATAGAGAAATATATTCCTGGACAATCTAACCAGAAGAACAAGAGATATGCAATTTTAACTATTGCACTACAATAACTCTTAGGATTCACGATTCCAGATCAAGATTCAAGAATCTGCGGTAAAAATGAGCCTGTAACTGCATAACACCCCAGGATATGCGAATAAAAGCAAACAAATATTCAAAATCAAGGCGTTGTGAAATCGAAAGTTTGCAGGTAGAAACAATGACATTATATGCTAAGTCCATGAATGAAATTAAATGGATTAAATTATGATGTTGCTCACATTCCCAGCAATTACATACCACAAGTGTTTTCTGACTGTTTACAGTCATCAGGGTGAGAGAGTAAGAATAGGTTTAATAAGCATTGAAACAGCTGCTAAGAGGTAAACAAAGTGAAACATTATTGCCACTGTTAAATATGGTTTTTACAACGATCCAGGCTCTTCAAACAAAGAATCACATAGTGGTTCTTGTTCGATGACTCAAGATGCTTAGAAACGACCAATGTATTGTGTTGCTCACATACCCTGCACTTACATACGACAACCGGTTTCAGACTGTTTGTTGTCATCAGGTTGAGACAGTAAGATCAGGCTTAGTCAGCCTTAGAATAGTGGGAAAGTGTTTAAAATTCTATTTAATTTTGAAACAAGAGGAGGACACAAATCGTGTTGTTCACTTTTTCATATTTTAGCAATCACACATAAACATGGCAGATAACATCGTCAAGTTAAACTGCTAAACTGCTCATTCATAGATGAGATGTGTGTAAAAATGCTATGCTTCACAAGACCTACAACAATGTGCATCGGGCTGGATGGTAAAAATATCAAAAATATTCTTCAATATTATTGTCAAACGAAAAAACATACTTGGCCATATGGCCATCAGGAGATTTTATAAAATCGTCAATGGTATATAATAGTGTTAGTACACAGTATGGTTCTAATGGAAACACGAAAAAATTCATTCAACTTTATGTAAGATACCTACTTTGTATGTTAATTACGTTTACGCGTTTTGTATAAAAACGATGTCTCGTTGGAAACCGAGGTCTTTCAAATAATTTTATCTTGGCTTTTTGATCGATTAAATTTAAGTTGTCGCTAGAAAGCCGTTCCGCGTCTTGTAGCTTGACAAACGTTTAATGTGTCGTGACACCACTTGTTTCATCTGAATTCACTTGTTCAATTCAATGAACCCGTGTGTCGCAAGAAACGTTAAATTTGCAATCTGGCACCGTTGGCCGGAACCAGTAACTGTGGGTAAAAGTATTGAGTTTACCGACAGAACATAAATGCTTTTCCACCACACCCTGACGGGTCCGTGCACTCATTAGGTAAGATCAGGTTCCGCAAGCGCTTGTTTGACAGCGGAACCACTTTGAGAGAACACTTCACAATTTTATCATTTTGGTCAGAACGCAGAGGATGATATTGTAACAATGTGAATAAACCAGATACCTTGCAAGTTGTCACAAACTCAAGTAACATAATCCACATGTGACCCATGGCTTCTTAATAAGTGTCTGTGTAAGAATATATGACAGCACCTCATTTATTACTTGATGAATTATTGTGATATAATAGGGTGATGCTGAAGGTTACAACACAGCGACATTCCAAATTCACATTTCCCAAATTGAATGCCGCTGATATTTTTCATTTTACGTTCATGCTTTCCATAGAATGTGCTTCCTGAAGCTGTTGTTGCCACTGCATTCCTTCGGAATTGAGACATATTCGTTACAAAACGATTTGACAGCATCAGTGTCCTAAGACATACTCATTCTATTACTCGACGATACGACACATTACACAGAGTTATTGACTAATTTTTTTACGCATTAACGAACATTCAATACCCTATAGTAATTATTGAGCTAAATGCTTTGTGAGGCCATAAATTCTTGAATCTTGTTTCAATCGAGACTTACTGCACTCCACTGGGCAGAGTGTCACCCACACAAACTAGGACGGGTCCATCAGTTCTGTATGTGATATTGTTGACCTCACAATGACTAAAGCAACCACATCCTGTTCAAACCCGAAGCCGCTTCGTGGGGCCATTCAGACACATAATCAAGTGAAAAAGCTCACAACGCTTCACAGTGCTTGTTGGGTAGCGAGGATTTACTGTTGTTGTTCAGCTTTTGCATCTTTTCACAAAAAAACTGTAGCCTTTATTACATATTAAGTAGTCGTGTTGTTGAGCATATTTCCACACGTTTCACTCTTAGGATGAACGAATGACTGGCAGTGGAGAGAAATAATTTTTTAGCAGGAGGTCGAATAAAACAATAATTGCAGTAATTAATGCCTACAACAGAAACCTCACACGAATAAGCGACATGGGAGCTTGACCAGGAAATGAATTCGTGTTTCAAAATATCAAAATACTAGTGGTTTGTTTTATGAACCTTATTTAAAAGTGGCCTAATAGTATAACATTAAATTCCGCATGAAAATGTTCATTTAAGGGCCAGCTAGGTTTGAACAAAAGTCATTGCTTTGATAATGTCCAACGGACGATGAGTATGCGGTGCAATGAAGCGAGTGTTTTCTCATGAACCTTCTCTACAATATTCCGAAAGACTTGATATTATTAAGTTCAACCGAT
Source organism: Atriophallophorus winterbourni (assembly GCA_013407085.1). Taxonomy (NCBI): domain Eukaryota; kingdom Metazoa; phylum Platyhelminthes; class Trematoda; order Plagiorchiida; family Microphallidae; genus Atriophallophorus; species Atriophallophorus winterbourni. The sequence goes on along the minus strand of JACCGJ010016191.1, from coordinate 8,178 downwards.
GTCAGATCCAAATAAAGAATTCAAAAGTAACACGAGAACTTCATGTGAGCACAATAATTTGTACAGGCGGGTAGATGAAAATGGCTCCACTATTCAAACGCTAAAACTTATTTACGAGTCTACCAGTGCCAGAAAATAGGCGCCCGATATGTTCGCCACTTTTCGGATAGCATTTGCGTAGTAAAACTGCCCGAAGTTTGGAACTGAGTGATAACGCGTTGTGGCTTTCAATGGTAATAAATAATAACAATGCGACAAATACGGCGCAGCGCTAATTGCGCTAAACACGTGAACATCGCATCGCATCGCACGTTCAAAAAGTGCGCTGATAATTTCGTGCTTGGTTTGGCAAAACTGACGCCCTATTCCAGTGTCAAACACCGGTGTAGCAGACATGACTACACCATCCTTCTCGTGACTCCATGACAATCGATTAGTTTCAAGTTTCTATTTTTGCTTGCCTTTGCTTCTCGGTGATCAACATAAGCAAGGAACCGGCTTGTGTGTTGTCATGGCAATTGACACATTTCTGATTGAGACTGTACCTAGCCTGGCGATGGTATGGTATGATGATATGAAAGCACAAGCCTGATCCAGGCAAAGTGCCGCACAGTCAGAGTCTGCACGTGGGCTGAAATACAGTCAGGTTGCCCAGGCCTAGACAGATATGACAAAAGCAATAGAAAGAAAATAGAAATGGTAGTGAGACTCCTGCGTGTTTCAGAATGTCGTGGCCAATCAATTTAGCACGATGTTAGCCGCACAGCATAGATATACTGAACGATTGCCGTGCCTAGTTTGACGATACAAGTGTTGCACTGAAATCACAGAGTAGCTGACATTTCGTAACAGAGTTTTGTGAAAAGCAAACGTCAAAATAAAGTTATGGCTTATATGCGCGAGGCATTACCATATGACAGAAAAGTTTAGCCATCCACGGTTATTGGTCCAGAGCAATCACGGATGTATAATCGACATGGGTGAACCAAGTACTACATAATCCGAAGATAAACCATTTTAATGCAAAGGAATTTGTGTGCAATTGGTTAGAGTAGTTTTTGGGAAACGTTTCACTTCTGACACAGAAGCTTCGTCAGACCAAGGGTGATAGTCAGGACAGGGAACATGATTAAGTAGGAGTCAACCCACCACCACTTATTTGACCTTACCGCTAAACAGCCTATAGTACGCCTACAGTGTGTCACGTCTCGTGCGAATGACCAGGATCAGTGGTCCATTTTTCTCACAGTGTTTATCCAAAACAATCTGATACAAGTGAACACGGTCAAGGTCAGTTGACACAGCTGCCCACATACGTAAAAGTACATAACTAACGGGGCTAAGGCTAATTTTGAAGAAAAACAAAAATTTAATTAACTAGTAGGTATAAGGTGACTAAAAACTCTTTACTTTCGCATCAGTGCCGAGCGCCAGATTGTGGAGATTTCTGCCCCATCCACCTTATTGACCGCCATCGACCTGCCTTGGCAATTTCGACCGCCTCCGCATGTAGGCGTTCGCTATACGGTTTAATACCGCGTCTCAATATTGCCACATTGTCTAGATCGACGCTGTGGCCCGTATCTAAAACGTGCTCCGCCAAGGCGGAATCACGAATAAGGGATTGATATTCCCTCGCATCCCGGGGCTGTCTCCGGACACGCTTTCGGTGTTCTTCGATTCTAGTGTAAATTTCCCTGGAAGTCTGCCCTATGTAAATACCCGAACAGTCCTTACAGTTGATTCTGTAGATGCTGTTCGTAACGCTAGATAAAGGCGTCTTATTCTTGAGGTGCATCAGGACCGAACGGATAGTTTTCCCTTTCTGATGCCTCTTGGCAGCAATTTTCTAACATTCGCAACAAAGTGAATGCTCTCGTCAAAGAGGACAAGCAATATAACCATCGCTCTCTGTCTTTGAAAATGGAAGAACCCTAAACTTTTCTATCGGATTGTGAATGCTCGGTCCAGTGTGAAACCAGGGGTGTTTCCTGTTATCTCTGAGAATGGATTAAGAGTCACAGCAAAGGAAACGGCTGATACTCTCGCTCAATTTTATGAAAATGTGTTTAGCCCGATAACGGTTAGGGCGAATGAGAATTTACTGACATCGATTGTATCTCAACAACTGAATGATATTGAGATTAATTCAGCTATTATACGAAGACACTTGTGTCGACTGAACCCTAGGAAATCTCCTGGAGCCGATGGAATAACACCAGCACTACTAAAATCCTGTGACCAGCAGCTGTGTGAACCACTATGCCAAATGTTTCAACATTCCCTAACCGAAGGAGTGGTGCCAACAGAGTGGAAGACAGGGGTAATTTCACCAATTTATAAGGGTGGTAGCCGTTCAGATCCCGCGAACTACCGTCCTGTCACCCTACTTCCCGTGATATCCAAAGTGATGGAGCGCATAGTGACGGAAAGTATAGTTCATCACTTGGAATCACAAAATATACTATCTGTCGCCCAGCATGGGTTTCGTAAAGCTCGCTCCTGCTTGACAAACTTGCTGACGGTATTAAACGATTGGACCCAAACCGTTGACGCAGGAGACAGTGTGCACGCGTGCTATCTGGATATGTCGAAAGCTTTCGACAGAGTTGATCACTTCCTGTTGCTACGGAAGCTGAAACAGATTGGTATTGACGGGCAGCTACTCGTGTGGTTTGAAAGCTACCTCAATGGGCGCAAGGCAACCGTTCGAGTTAACGGGGTACAATCACGAGCCATTAATACCTCCAGTGGTGTACCGCAAGGTTCCGTTCTCGGTCCAGTGCTTTTCCTAGTTTACATCAATGATTTACCTGAGAAGCTCTCATGCAAGGTAGTTCTTTTTGCGGATGATGTTAAACTTTGGATGCGAATAAAATCAACTGCAGACTGCGTAAAACTGCAAAGTGATTTAGATGCACTACACGAATGGTCAATTAGAAATAAACTGCCGTTCAATTTTCAAAAATGCAAGTTACTGCAAATCGGTAAGCCCTTTCAGTACGAATATCACTTTGGGCAGACGATTTTGAGCTGGACCGAATCGGAGAAGGATCTTGGAGTCTGGATATGTGGCAGCCTAAAGAACAGCGTGCATTTTGAGGTCATTTACAAGCGTGCTTCAAAGCTTCTAGGTATGCTTCGACGGATCTTCAGAACCTTTACGACTGTAACGTTGCCAAGAATCATGAAGACCTACTTAATTCCCACAATGGAACACGCATCGCAAGCATGGACTCCGTGGATGAAAAAAGATATATGCTTGCTTGACAGGATATATCATCGTGCAACTAAACTCGTGCGTGGTTATCGAAACCTTACATACGAGGAAAGGTTGAAAAAGCTAAAGCTCCCCACTCCCTTTCAACGTAGACTTCGAAGTGACGTTATAATTACTTACACGATATTGAATACTCCAGATCATCCACTCAAACATTTGTTCAAATACCGTGAATCAGGAATTACACGTAGCCACTCAGCGGCACTACAAATTCCCCATTCCCGTACTAATTGTCGCCGATATTTCTATTCGGTACGTGTCTGTTTCCTGTTGAATGCCCTTCCCGAAGCAATTATCACCTCTCCCTGTATCCAAACATTCACTCGTACCTTGGACAATTATTTGTTACTTAACGATTTGACGATGCCTGTGTATTGACTCAGTGTAAGCATATTACTTGACTCCAGTGACATCGTATAATTGATTTTTTATACCTCTTATTGAACGCATATTTACTATGATATGGTAATTGTGAAGCTATGTGCTTTTTGTGACCATAAATTCTTGAATCTTATAAGTTACGCGTATGGCCGCCTGGTTCAAGATTCTACGTATCGCTTCAGAAGTGCATTTTACGTAAGGTATACAGACTGTATCTCGCCAAATTTTCTCCGATTTTTCGGATGGGTATTTTACCTTCATCAATTGGCGTTTTACAAAACTTTTTGGATAACCGTGGTCTATGAGCCTTTGACTCGCTTCACGGTGCGCCTGTTTTCGCTCCCTTTCTTCGCTGCACAGGTGTTCTATCTTGTAGAAAATGGAACAAGCTATGGAACTGAATACCTGTCTTGGATGAGCGGAAGTGTATCGTAGTACAACATCTGTATCGATAGGTTTCCGATAGACAGAAGTTTTTATTTTCCCGTCGACTTTTTGTGCTAAACAGTCTAAAAATGGAAGTGTCTGTGCAGGATTCCACTTCCTTTGTGACAGTAATACATGGGTCTATTTCATTTAAATATTTAAAGAAGGCCTCTAACTGATCTCGCTTTATGATAACAAATGTGTCATCAACATAGCGCCACCATAATTTTGGTTTGAACCCTTCATTGTTAAGGGCTTTGTTCTCGAAATGCTCCATATACATGTTCGCAAGTACTGGAGATATCGGTGAACCCATTGCCAACCCGTCTTTTTGTCTATATAATTGCTCATTAAATACGAAGTGGTTCATGCTTAGGCAGATCGATACACCGTTGATAATTTGCTGGACGCTCAAGTTTGTGCGATCTGACAAACTGGCATCAGATTCCAAGGCCCGTCTAGCTAGTTGTAACGCCCTTGTTGTATCGACGTTGGTGAACAAAGCGCTCACATCAAAACTAACCATTATTTCATCGTTATCTATTGTTACCGACTTTAAGCGTGCTGCAAAGTCATTTGCGTTCTTGATGAACGAGGCTGTATTGCCGACTAAAGGTTTCAACAAATAAGCTAAATGTCTAGCTAACTCGTGCGCAGGTGATCCGATACCGTCGACGATAGGTCTTACAGGAATGCCTTCTTTATGTATTTTAGGTAGGCCGTAGAACCTAGGAGTTAGAGTCGACTTGGGATACAGGTTATACCACAAACCCTTTCCCAAACTCTCCTTAACACCACGCAAATACCTAGAGACTACCGTTTTGCTATTATTCATTACCTTTTTCATTTTACCATTATCCATCCGTTCATAAGGTCCCTCTGATAAGTGTACCCTAACCTTGTCTAAATAGTCGCTTTTGTTCAAAATTACCGTTACTTTACCTTTATCAGCCTTAGTAATGGCTATATTTGTATCTTGTTTCATCGTAAGAAGTGCTTGTCTTTCGTGTGAATCAAGGTTTGCATCGCCTTGTTCCTGGTTTTTAATGACACTTACCGATTGCACACAAATTCCTTTGCATTATGAATACACGATCAGTCCCAAACATATTCCAATCGATTGATAAACCATTTTACTTAAATAGTTTATTTTGAAGTGGAAATTTAATTGCATCCCGAAAGACCTTCTCGAACAAGAGCGTAATCGTCCTTTGGGTGAAATGGTGACGGATGGGTGTCGATAACATGATAATTATCACGCTATCAAAAACACTGGCAGAAGATTTCACCAGTGCTGAAAGGACCCGGCGCAGCAATAAGATAAACAACACTGGCCCATTAGGATACTGCAACCCATCTTGAGCAACGATTCACATTGAAAGTTTTTTTGCTGCGTTGAGAAGTGCGGCGTTATGTGAATTGTGACCATGATACTCGATTTGAAGCAAAACAAGGACGGTCGCGGAACTGTAAGTTTCAGCAACCAACAGCAGAAATCGGCTATCAATGAAAGAATGTTGGATTTCGATGATGCTAGCTGGTTTCTCGGTTTTAGACATTGCCCAGTTTACACTCGTGCATTTTCCAAAATTCCTAACCCCACCGAGATTCATAGTCATGACGGGGTGCAAACATTACTAACCGTTGACAAGAAAATGTCTGAAGCGATTTAACATCTAAACTCTGAATGATGTAACGGATATTGCCATCCAAACTACCAACAGATTGAGCAACAGTGACTTGGTGATGGAAAAATCACGTCAACATAGTAGTCTTAATTTAAACTCGTCATCAGCACACGCTAGCCGTATACAACTGGTGTCAGACGCAGCTTTGGCCCCAATATGATTGAGAGAATTGTGATCATATGAACCAAATATAATTGATCTGTACACAAAATTATGCAGACGCATCATGATCGGAGTTCATAATCGACAAGTTTACGCAACAATTCACGATTCGCCGCAGTTAAGCGTTCAACTTCTGAAGCTAAATCTTGTTCAGGTAGTGTGGATAGTTCGGGTTCGGCAGTAGCTCTTACGGTGCAGAAATCATCCAGAAATATTGCGTTCGCGTCGGCACCGGATAACGAGAACTGCAAAAGCACAGAGCGATTGTCAAAACAGCTGAATGCGAAATACGGCGACAAGAATCGAGAATGGAGAAGGTAGAAAGCAGACGCACAAGAACCAAAGAAAATCGCAATGGAGCGCAATTGTGTTAGTGAATAAGTTGCACCCTTCGGAGGGGTTTGGAAATGAATGAAAATAAAACAGTTTTTGGCTAACGATTTGGCTGCGATATAAAAGATTCCCTGAACTAAGGTCTGATGGTCAGAATAGGGAATTTTGAAGTCATGTCAATTGTAATCGGATTAAAGCAGTCAAGTGGAACGCTGCATAGTCCACTGCATGCCAGCTAAGATGGTGTTCGGATACTCTGACCTTGAATGAAAGTTCTCGGTTGAAATTCATGATCAGCAGCAAGCATTGCCACGCACAGACAAAAAACACCAAATTTAAAGAGGCTTTCATGCAAACGTACTCCAAATTACGGCTTGGGACGTCTTTCATGTCCCGTGAACTTCGAAACTTTCTACATGATAAAGGAATAGCAACGAATCGCACAATCCCCAAGGCAAGTGACACGTTGAACGAGTGAATGGAACACTTTGGAGGACGATTCAGCTTGTACTGAAATCTAAGAATCTGCCAATCAGTCACTGGGAAGATGTCCTCCTGCAAGCGTTACACTCGATTCGCTCCTTATTATGCACAGGCACTAACGCCACTCCTCATGAACGTATATTCTCGTATTGCTAAAAATCTACTACTGGCATATCTCTTCCCACCTGGATAAGTTCCCCCCGACCCGGCACAACAGAGGAAATATAACCACACTTCTAAATACGATCCCGCGGTGTCAGAAGTGGATCTACTTGAGTGTAATCAACAACATGCCATCGTTCGGCTACCTAATGGAAGAAAGGATACGGTTTCATTAAGTAACTTGGCATCCCTCGGTAAGAGTTTAAATCTACTACCCGAACATGATGCTACATTGTTTCAACAGATAGAAAATGACGTGGACGATTTCGAAAATAGCGATGCAGATTATGCAATAACTGATATTGAGTCTTGTCAAAGAGGGTTGACTGAACCAAATCCGACACAATACCATCCAGATGTGCATTAACAACGTGTACGCCCCTATTATCCTCGGAATTGCCAGGCCTAACCCTTCATATATATGCAATCAACTATATTGTTCAATCACCAATGTTCGCTATCACCACCCAAATCCAAACTCCTTTGATACATTTACTCATCCGCGCCGGGCAGAATGTAGTATGTTTGCTGATACACGTTATTGTACCTCACCAAACTCTCGCTATGTTTTCAGTCTGTACTCTTGTTTCAAGTTAGATAAAACATTCATTTAAGACCTTTGTCTACTTACAATTCGCCTGATAGCTTGAGTGCGCCACAATGAGGCAAAATTAAACGGTATAAATTCAGTTTGAATAAAATAAATACGGCAACTTTCTTCAGGGTCGTCATAAATACCTAAATTTGGTTGGTTACGTGAACGACATAAGGACCCACCTGATCATGAATACCCGGTAAATGTGCCCGCACCCGATCGTCCAATTGCCAACCAAAATGACGTTTAAAAGATTCCACGGGGCAGGTAAACCTGGTGAACGAGGAGTCTTCATCCTCAGTGGAATTGGCGTGTTCCAACGTACGATCACCGGACCCCGGATGTGACAGCCAATTGGGTCGAAGTACGAGACAACATCCGGTCAAGTGATAGGTGCTGGTACTATCACTGGTTGGATTCAAGATGGAGAATTGTTGCAACGTGGATAAGATTGAGTCCAGTCGCAACACCTCAATCAGACCACCACGAGATCCAACAACAAGAACTGTTGGATACGCATCGGAGAAAGCCAAATGAGTAATGGTCTTCTGTAGCGTAGTGGAAGATCTATAATTAAAAACATTGGGAGCATGTTACGCGGCTACTTTTCCAAAAATATCGACGAGTGGTTTTTATGGTGTGAATGGAGTAATTCGGATAACGTAATA
>JACCGJ010016190.1:0-112202 GCA_013407085.1 Atriophallophorus winterbourni | reverse complement strand
GACTGCAACAATTACGAGATTCCCTTCCGAAGCTGTAGGCAAATTGTTTCCGAAAGTTTTACAGATCCCGCCTGCAAGTTTTTAGCTGAGAATTTACTCCGAATCTCAAGTGGCTTCGCGCAGGAAGATCAACCGTTGAATGATCTTCTCCCTGAGACACTGCAAGAACGAGTCGGAACAGCGTATGCATTATACGCTGTTTTTTATTGATTTAACTAAGCAATTCGACTACGTCAGCAGGGAGGGTCTGTTCAAAATGCTTTGATCTGAGAGGACTGCCCCCAAGGGCTGCTCACTCGTTATTTCGTTTCCACTCAGGCATGCAGGCCAGGTCCCATTTACAACGGTGCAGTTCAAAGCAGTTGAAATGCGCCGAGGAGGGCAAACAAGGTGTGTTCTTGCTCCCACGCTGTTCGGCATTTTCTTTGCTCTGCTTCTGAAGCACGCTTTTAAGACGAGAACAGAAGGCATTTACATACGCACGCGAAGTGATGGCAAGCGTTTCAACCTGAACCGGTTGAGAGCACAAACCAAAGTACGGGATGTGATAATCCGTGACCTGTTGTTTGCCGACGATGCAGCCTTTATTGCTCACTCCCAAGAGAACCTACAGTCGCTAATGGACTGTTTTTCGTCGGCATGCAAAGAATTTGGTCTAACAATCAGCATGAGCAAGACCAAAGTCCTTGGTCAAGGGACTGTATCGCCACCAACCATCACTGTTGGAAACTGTCAGCTTGAACCAGTACATCATTTCACATATCTTGGTTCAACCATTGCGGATAACCTCTCGCTAGACACGGAGATTGATAAGCGGATTGGCCGAGCAGCTGTCATTCTGTCTCGATTGAACTCTCGTGTTTGGGGTAACCGCAAGCTGACTGTAAAGACAAAGATGATGGTATACAGCGCGTGCGTACTAAATGCTTTACTATACGGCAGTGAAACCTGGACCACCCACGCAAGACACGAACGGAAGCTGAATGCTTTCCATCTACGAAGCATCCGTCGTATCTTGAGCATATCGTGGATGGACAGAGGGACTAACGCTGAAGTGCTTTCAAAAGCTGGTCTACAGATCATGTTCACCCTATTACGTCAGCGCCGCCTGCGGTGGCTTGGTCATGTCTATAGAATGGAAAATGGTCGTATTCCGAAAGATCTACTCTACGGTGAGTTGCAATTAGGAAGTCGACCATTGGGCAGACCGCACTTGCGGTACAAAGATATTTGCAAAAGAGATATGAAAGCTCTTGACATTGACCCCGCAAGCTGGGAAGAACTGGCTCTTGACCGCTCACTTTGGAGGCATTGTGTAAAGCGTTGTCTGCAAGCCGGGGAGGAGCAAATACAGCTCTTGGCTGCTGAACGCAGATTACGCCGCGGCGTGCAACTGATGCAATACAGGAGACTTCTGACTATCGTTGTAAGCGCTGCGGGAGAGATTGTTCCTCCCGAATCGGACTGCTTAGTCATTCAAAAAGCTGCAAAACATGACATTCATTTGCGCATGTGAGGGTACATCCATGGTAAACCAGCGACCGCCGGAGGCCAACAACATATATCTTATATATAGAGATATATATATATATATATATATATATATATATATATATATGATATCTTATATATATATATATAGATAATTATATATAATATATATAGTAGATATAATATATAGATAGATGATATATAGATATATTGATGAGAGATCTATATATATATATATATTATAATTAAATATATTAAATAGATAAATATATATAATGTTGGATAAAAATTTGGTTTTTCAAGCCCATGAATACGAAAGCTTTGCCTGAATAGATCAATAAACAGATCAGAAGAACGAGGTTAGCGGCCAACTCAATGAAAATATATTAAAAAATCGCGGCGGGATTATTCGACCCGCCGAATAAACGCCACGTTTGTATTCGTCCGTGGCTGAAAACTAATGGAAAAGAATTAAACCAATGTATTGTGTGCTCAACATCCCCTCCCTTACACACCAAAACCGGTTTCAGGCGTTTGCCATCGTCAGGTGGAGACAGTAAGATCCGGTTCAGTAAGCCTTGAACAGTGGAAAAGCGGTTAAACAAAGTTAAATTTGTATGCCACTGTTATATAGGGTTCTTAGAAAGAACCAAGATGTTCAAATACAGAATCACGAAGTGATTCCTGGCCAAGCGCTCGAGGCGCATATAAAAGACCAATGTATTGTGTTGCTCACATCCCCATCCCTTACACACCATTACCGATTTCAGGCTGTTTGCCATCGTTAGGTGTTGACAGTAAGATCAGGTTCAGTGACCCTTGAAACAGTGGAAATGCGGTAAACAAAGTTAAATTTGTATGCCACTGTTATATAGGGTTCTTACAAAGAACCACGATGTTCAAATACAGAATCACGAAGTGATTCCTGGCCAAGCCTGAAACCGGTAGTGGTGTGTAAGGGATGGGGATGTGAGCACCACAATACATTGGTTTTTTATATGCACCTCGAGTGCTTGGCTAAAAATTAAACCATCTTCTTCTTTTACACAGTGTGAAAGATTTTCACTGCTTTATCGTTACCAAACGTACACGCCAACAAATGCCATAACTGCTGAGTGATCCAATTTTCTTCTTTATCCCCTTTGTGGAATATCTTAAGAGTCAGCTAGTTGAATAATGGAGCAGTGGTGATAGACAACAAACCTTTGCACCGATTTACATAATCAACCGCATTCTGTGAAACGGGCTGGACTCTTCCTTACTCTCCATGCCGGATGTGCTCTAACAGTCTAGTAACGAGTCACATTCAAAATATCGAATAAAGCAGTGCATTATCAATTAACTCCCACGCAGTTCAGGATAAAATTTCCGTTTCGTTTGTTGTTATCAAGTACACAGCAACAAGTCTATTTTTAAAGTACCATGCAGACATGTGTTTACATGATATTAATGATATTTGGGCAATCTCCATCGCTCTTGCGGGGAGTAATTTACCATTATGTTGTGCAGCATATTTCAAAAAGCACTAGGTTGTATAACTTAAGGAACTTTCGTATCACCTCACGATTAAATCAACATTTGTAGACAATTCGCAACTAAAATATAAAGCTGCAAATCGTTTTGGATTCAAACCAATCTGTCTGCTTGCGGGTACCTGTTTTACGCCGTTGATTCGTCAGATATCCAATAAGATTTTCTCTTCACATCGAATAAATATAGCTGATGATCATCTGTGAGAGTCTTCTCGTGGAAAAATGTTAGGATTGCGCTTGTTTGCTATTGTTATGTTCTTCGTTCATAAAGTAATCTCAATGCCGAAGCGTAAGTACAACTAAGCAGCTATTCATGAAATGTATGATATTTTTTGTAACAGAAAATATGCGATTATCTGATCAATAAACTTATAGGTTAAGCCACATTTTACTGAAACCGTGAACACCGTGAATTAACTCAGCGGTGAAACTAGCATACATTGTCGAATGATTTGCTAGAGTGAAAACGATTAGTGTTACGCTAATTTAAATAATATTTCTCTTATATTAATCATTTTCTGGATTCTTTTTTTACTAAATTATTGTTCACTGGAGTACTTTGGATTTGATATTGTAATGCTGTGAGGATTTAGGACAATTACTTGTCTAGTTCTATTACAATAGCAGTTGAAAGCAGGTTAGTTTAAGAAAGGTTTATAGAAAAGCTTAACCTTAAACAGGGGAGAAATTGCTCTAAGCCTTGGACTCGAGACAATACATTCTGAAGTTCATTGAGAATCGAGAACTATTGTAGGGTTCTAGGGAGCCTCACATGTGCTCACATACAATTCTCTTTTCGATACTCTTACTGCATATAACATATTGATAAATGATATTTTTACATGCCTCCAAACAACACTATAAAAAAGGATAAATACACATTGTAAAATATTCAGGAATCTATTTGTCAAAGCACCCTGCCATGACAACAAAACCACCATCATGAAACTTGACAGGCTATATGCGATTTAATAAAACATGCAACAACGCAATCGCAAAATGAGAAAATATTAAATAATAATATAAAAAATTATAATGTATAAAACTTCAACTTTTACACGGTTGAAATTGTTACTATAATATTTGTACCTATTATTCTCTAAGGTAATGAATTGATCACCAATTTTTTTACAGGTGAATACCAAAGCGATAGCCCAAATGAACCGCGTAAGTTTGAAGCCCTCCATTATTATCCATCACATCCAGATTGTTCCGATGACTAACACTGGTGCACTTAATGTTTCCTAAATCAATTTCGTGAGCAATTTTCAATATAATATGGAATAAAATTTATTAGCACATGATTTACATTTAAAAATTGATCCTCAAATGGGAACCAATGATAATTATGTCGATAATAATAACTCAAATTTTGTATACATTAAATACATAACAAATAATGAACCACCAATTCTCCTCCGTGTCTTAAACTTAACTTGATGGGATTAGGTAACGATTTGACAATTTCATTCAGGAGTTGGTTCGGTATCCAAGTATTTCGTAATTCGATACCGTCATCTGCACATTATTAACCCATAGACTCGTTACATAACTCCGAGTGCTGCAGGATGAGCTATATGCGTGCTGGTTACACACACTGGACAGGGTCTAGTGAGTCACAGTTATTTTCTAAATATTTGTGGTACCGATGTTTTACCTGAATATATTGGAGAATAGAAGTGAGCATTAAATGAACGGTGAAAGGCACTGGGTTATGCATGTTTAATGAATCTTGTTAAATATTTCGTTCCATTTTAACTTTATCTTGACTGCTTTTAATACGTTGGTTTCTTCAACGCAATTATTGATATTGTTCTAGTTTTTCAGCTCAAATAAGGCTGAATTTGATGAGGCAAATCGATTAATTTCTTTTTTGCGCTAAATAAATAGCATTATTACAAACAATTTTGAAACTATTCACTTTGAGATGTTTTTAGGCCCTCTTGATTTTTATATTAAAAACTTCGTCTAGCTATATTTTCTTATTTTAGAAGCTGTAAATGACGGTATGATAATCAATGTCATATGATGTTCAAATAAATTACAATTCTCAACAAGTTTGTTTCCATAATTACCTGATTCCTCTTTTTTCTTTGTGCTTTTAATGCTCATAGTTGTATCGTGTGAACCGCATCATTTCGTTTAATTTGGCGCAGTAAAGCGATCAACTCTAAGGACGACATTCAGAGGAATAATTTCTATTTAATGATTGATCGTCTGTCGATAAAAGCCAGGAGACCTACTTGAAGCGCAGACTTCAACTACTTTTCCTAGAAAAAAGCGAGAACATTTTTCAGAAAGTCTTTCCAAATGTTTTTGATCTGTATAAAAAGGTTGCTCTTCGAACTATGTTTAGCGTTTCTCTATTTTAATAGGCTATCCACTAGTTATCCCGTTCGTTGTGTCAGTGTCAAACTTTACAGCCCATCAATATTTTACACAAATGTGATCCATTTTGTATATCAAAAACTATATCGTATCTAACAATTCACTGTCGAGAACAAGTTAGATTTTGTACGGCGTTTTAAATGACTCAAAGGTTTCAGTCCACGAATTTGTTCTAACGCACTGCACTCTCCTATCGTTGGTGTGTATCGGCTGGTAGACTGTACTCAATGATCTGCCACGCACGCCGTATGACATATTGGATGCGTCAGTTGTTTCTTCGGGAAACGACCAATCAATGGCACACGGAAACCAGTTTGCGCATTGCATATTTTACTCAGTGTTCTAAAAATCGATCTTTTCAATGATATCATCGTCAATAAAACAAATGGTCGGCCAGCAAACATATAGAGTAATGAGCACTTCTGATCAAGGAAGTATTCACCTATATTTCAATTTTAAAATGTTCTTCTGTCCTCCTACAGACAATTTACGTGTTCCAGCTATATGACGTGGCACGAGAAGTAAAATCCTGTGAAAATAATAAATCAAAACACATTGAGCACATCATTAACGTAGAATTCCAAAGAAACGGACCAAGAACCGAAACTTTATTAAATCAGCACTAGTCACTGTCAACACAAAAACGTTGTCTCTACTGTAAAATTAGTTTATCCATCAGTGCAGATAAATAATCATTTCGAGTAGTATGTAATCAATATTAGGGCCTTTATTTCGGAGATTATGTTACCATAATGTACGTGGAAAAAGTCTTTCTTGAAGTCAGTAAAAATCCCAGCCGCGAACCATGTACATCAAACACATCTTGCGTTGAGGATTTTGTGCATTTAGCACATTTTTTAGCAAATATCAATATTCAATGTGATTGTGCTTTCGGCCGTCCTAACTTATAGATATCTACGGGAACATTCGAGAAAACGTTTTCACTCTCCGTTCCACGGTTTATCCAAGATTGATAATAACGTGAAAGATCGATGTTTGTAGCTTCATCTCTTGCATACAGATATAAATATTCCTTGTTTTTAGGACTTTAATAAGCGAGCAGAATTCAAAGTTAAATGGAAGGGATTTTCCACAAAATATCTAATTTTGTGCACTACACTCAGTATCTATACTGAACCTAGTTCAAACTAAAATTCTTATTCATGTACCATGTCTCTGCTTAACCATGAATAAATATTTTTTTGGGAATCTATTGCTGAGTTCACAATGGTTGATTTGATGTTCACTTTATACAGCAAGAGATATTTAAAATATCTTCGCTTATTACCCTATTGCTCATGAATCCCATGTTATTCCAGCGTTTTTATATTTACAGTTTGCGTGAATTTAATTTATATTATTCGTTTTCTAATTACACACGCGATTTTAATGTAATTCCGAATTTATATACTATCGAAATTCGCAAAACATTCTTGATTTAATAATCAACCTAAATTAGCTGGATCACCAGATTCCAAGCGAATCAGAATCGCATTTGTCCTTATTCATTTCGAACTCAGTAGTTCAATAATTAAATTGTTAACCATGAGTTTACATTCAAACAGACAGACGCTAATCTAACTAACTCCAACTGATGTGGACAAACGGCAACAAAATACTAGGTCTGAGCGATTTCACCTAGCTTCAATGGCATCTACACAAACCTGATATGGAAAAGAAAGAATTAAAGTGTGAAGGCTTTATTTGAATTCACTATATCATGCTGATGTTGACGATTGAAATAATATAATTGTTTTTGATTTTAGATATGTCAGTAAGATGTCTCAGTAGAAGCGAAGCAAGTGAGAAATATTCAGAATGCCTGCATTCAAATTCAATATAAATAAATCCCTCGAGCTGAGACTTAGTACCAGAAATATTGATTAAATCTAAGCGCATGCTTTCCTCCATTCTACTAAAAAGCATGTACGAATTTAGAAGCGACTTACAGAAAGCGTAAAACGATAACTGGCTCATCATTTGCGTTTTGCATGAATTATTGTAAGAAAACTTAACCAGAGTATAGTCACACCAACTATAATTCTTGGTTTCGATGGCCGCGGGCTGATACATTCATGATATTAGCATATTATTAAGTGCATGCATGTATGTACGTACATAGATATGTATGTATGTATTTTTGTATGTATGTATATATGTATGTACGTATGCATGCATATATCTCTGCATGCATGCATTTATGTATTGATGTATGCATGTATGCATGTATGTATATATGTATGTATGCATGTATGTATGTATGTATGTATGTATGTATGTATGTATGTATGTATGTATGTACGTATGTAAATGTACGTGTGTGTGTATGTATGTATGTATGTACGTATGCATGCATATATCTCTGCATGCATGCTTTTATGTATTGATGTGTGTATGTATGTATGCATGCATGTATGTAAGAATAATTGTATGTGTTTTTGCTCGAATTAATGAATTAATAAATACGAATCCAAAGTTACATCACAAATCGCATGCATAATACGCTACGCTATTATCGAGGTTGAAAAACAAATTCCCTTAAAATATATCACCCAGATAGGTGTTCATTCAGCGGTTCAATGAGATCATCCATCTCACAAAAATAGCTTGATTCGAATGTGTTGAAAAATCGTCGATTAAATCATTTTATGCATGATTCGATATATTAGTAGATGAAGGCTGAATGGTTGGGAATTATCTGCGGTGATGCCTTCATATATGTAAGGTTCCCTCTACTAATATTTGAGGGTATAATTCTAGACCGTTGGAGATTCTAAACAAAATGTCAAGCCGTTGGTCACGCTTGTCGGGAATATAAGTTCTAGTCACCATATAAATCTGTTTTCACGAGATGGACTGGGAGTGTTCGTTGATATATTTTTCTAATTCCGCTAATGAAATCCAGTTCTCGTCGCCTGCGAAATCTCCTCAATGACGTTGCGTATAACGTCTCTGGTCTAATGCAGACTTTTACCACTGGAAAAACGATATTGTCACAAACATTTTCGTAATTTAATACTATGTCACATTCACGTAAGACCACACAATACGGAGAAGCATTTGAAACGATCGTTGGTTGAGGAGCATCAATTTTGCTCGGATCGAATCGTATTCTAAAACACTTGATTCATTTAGGATAACATATTTTCGAACGCCAAAATCACATAATAAATTCGGTAACAGATAATTAGTCATGTTGCAAAAAATGCGATGTCATGATGAAATAATTGAGTCATTCCCTGTTTCTGTTTGCGAAATACACGATATTTGCATGTGGTGTAATTTGTAGGCAGGTTGTATACTCAATCTCAAAATATCACAACTTAGAGCTAGTTTGAACGACATTTGGGAATTACATCGTTAGGTAGCGGTCGAATGGCTTCATTATGTTTCCAAAGTTGCTGTCACTAGAACTGTATTCGTTCAATCAATCCAAACTGGAATTAATAATGGCTTACGTTTGCCCTATCCTAGCATTTTGGCATTCTATGCTTTGTGTGGTGCAGAAGGGTCGTGTTTTGGATATCATTCAAAATCTCGTGATCATCTTTTATGGCGATAGTATGCTTATTACCAAACAAGACAGTACGGTATTTCTGGAGGCCTTACGAAAATGATAGGGTAACTGTAGTGAGACACTGTTGTCAATCGTATTGCCAATTTTAACTGTTAGTGGAAACAATAATGATAATCGGCATGGTGTGTTTACTAACTGTCGAACATCTTGCGCTTGAGATTTTCAGACTTTTTAAATGTTGAATGTATGAGAACAGAATAACTTAATTTGATTCGGTTGCTCCCAAACATTTCATATTTTTGAAAACTTTCCTTTTTGTAACTCTGTATACATTGCAATTATTAACAAAATCTATCGGAAAACTGACTGATCGGTTTTTATTATCTCATCAGAAGCGGCCTACAGCAAATTAATGGGTAACTTTCCAATCGGTATTGATGTTGCAGACCAATATCAATTAACTCGCCATTTGAGATGAAAGTTAAATTTCCAAATAAATTCGCTGTCAGCAATCATTCGTGACACACTTAAACTAACTTATTCACCTTCAACCGCTTTGTTGATCTAGATTTCCTACTAAAACTACAACTATTTGAACAATTCTAAGTTCAAGACAGTTCTGTCTAGGCATTCCACGTTGCAAGATTCTAGATTGAACAGGTTATGCTGGCATAAAGTATTTGGCGCCGAAATCATCATAGAATAACAAAGATCAGTGTTTGGAAGAAGGATATTTCCTAATTAATACCAATTATTGTTATATATAGCCGCGACAAAAATCGCTTGGCAACAAATAGGTATCCTTATTTCGAATGAATCTCACGACATTGGAAGCGTAACAATAATTCCAGGGGCACAATCCAATGCAATGCTTACAAAATAAATGTGTTACAGCAACACTATAGACGCGAATGAGTAGTATGTAATGTTGATAGGTATGTGTGTATGCCATAATTCACCAATTTCAAATAAACATTAAAACAGATTCTTCGAAATATGTAATATTTTGTAGGAAATAATCACATGACTCTCGAAGCTCCCTTTAGGTGATGGGTGAAAACTCATCCATTGCATTTGAATCGTGCAATAAATGCGGGAAACGTTGGTGAGTTTGTTTGCACGATGTTACATTCTATCGAGCAGTAACATATACTTTGAAGCCACGGATTATGTACGTTTAGATCATCCTGCGCTTCAACTTCACGTTCAAATACCATTTCAAAAATAAGGCATGAAACATGTTAAGCTTGGGATTTTTGACGAATCGGATGAGTTCTGTGTCATCACAATAAACATAGCATTCGTCTATTCGTTGCATATAATTTGAATTAAACTTCTGATTATATGCTAATAGTTTTTCCAGTTTAATTCTGATAGTACCTTTAGGTATGTGAAACAAACCGTTAGACAATCATTAGCTTTACCTCAAACTTACGAAATTCTTCACCAAATATTCTGTATGCAAAATGCTCGAATTTTTTAACCATGAACCATCGTTAGACTAAAAGGCTTTTTGATTCTTGAATAATCGGGAAAGAAATTCGTCATTGAGATTCAGGATGCAAGCAAGCCGGGTAATTTTTAACAGATTAAATAATATGCATGATTTTACGTATCAATCGTTGAGGCGAATATTTTGCTAACATAATTTGATATAGCTAATTCATATATATACATACATATATATATAACTCTTTATTTTATATGAACTTTCATGCAAATTATCCAGGATTTTTCTTTGATTTTCGAAGCCCAATCGACAGGAGTACCGGGAGGTCAGTTAAACTGAACACATTATGCAATTGTTAACATGCATTCAAATTCTATTATTTTGTATGTATCGATAAAATACTAGTTTAACCATTTGTACTGAAATATTTCATCAACAAGCAACAACAACAATATTTCAATATCCGACGCGGATCGATTCGAAACTGGATTAATGCATGGAAAGCCAGTGACCTGTCTTTCGTATTGGATGTGAATCAATTAAGATTTTAGATTTATGGCGTAAAAAGCAAATAGCTGCACGATACCATAGGATATACGTATAAAATTTTAACAAATCGTTACTTTAATGTTGGCGTCCATGTGTTTCAAAGAAGGAGCAAAAGTAATTCCAATTGTGACATGGAAACATGAGATTTTCGACGGCAAATATATGTTTGGATAATTCGTTTTCCAGGTTTGTGTGTAAGAGCGAGTCACTAAGGGATTTCAGTAAACTGGGGAAACAATTTCTGGCCCTATTATGTTCCGCAAAAAGCAAAAACACGAACTGCGTAAAAAGCTAAGGCGATTGTTTAATCGGGAATGTGGGATTTGAAGGGTCAGATTGTGACTGCGGGTCGTTAAATTGGAACCAATTCTAAAGAGGTGTCTAAGGGGGTGGGACCGCCTATGGATTATCCGGTATGTCAGGATTAGGACACTCGATTTCGCCTGTGCCTGAGAGTGCACAATCAAAGTCTAGTCAGTGACTGCTTAATTCTCTATCCACGTTGGTAACGAGATTACAATAAATTGCCGATTTGTGTTCTTTATACTGTTGGTGCGGTGTCAGCACTACCATATTTCGTGAGAATGCAAGATGTGGAATATTCGCAAATTTATTAGTAATTCGGAAGCCAAATTCAAAAAATGTAAAAATCAACCATTCGCCTACCTTCAAATGTGTAATGTTATTAATCATATACCTCAATGATAATTTCAAAAAATAACACATTATGTGGACAGTGAGTACTCATGTTACTAGTTATCGTGAGTACATTTCAACTTCACTCCCTTTTTGCTTATGGTAATATTTAACATCATTTAACAAACATATCTTACTCTAGATGGAATAGTGTATTAAGGAGACCACGGTATTCAATTTTACATGTATTAGCATTACGTAGTCAAACCCGAAAATGTTTATTAAAACGATCTTGTATTTTTTCAGCCTCAGCTTCTGAAGCGGCCCCAAGCACTGTTGGTATGTTTTTTGCACTAATCTCTAATTAGTTCAATTATTGCGTGAACAATAGCTTGGGGATATACGAAGACTGTTACTTCAGCCACGAAAATGGACTTATGAAACCGAAATAGAAATGCAGTTTTCTTAATCTTTCATTACATTTTAAAATGATTTATTTGATCTACCGGTTACTATTGAATTATTAAACTGAATATTTATTATTTATTTAATATTATTTACCGATAATAAATCGGAAAATTTTATAAAGAAGAATGATGCTGAAGACATGACAATGGGTCACTGCACAATTCTGTTTCTTAGTTGAGAATTTCAGCTAACAACGATTAATCTATTTTCTATTGATCTTATTTGATATGCATAAATATATCACATGTTTGATGCATCACGTGAGCCAAATTTGAAGTTTCATAATCTATGAGATTACGTTGCGCGTTTCAGATAAAAAAAGAAAGTAAGGGGAATTAATCGACTCTGTTTTCATTACATTTTTACAAAATTAAAAAAAAACATTTGTATCAACGTTCTCTAAAAATTATAGTGATCAATGTTTCGAAAACATGCAAATACAAATGTCCTTTTGATGAGCACACTATCTGCAGTTAACCTTCCCCATAGTTTTCTCGCAGTTCGCCAATAGCAATTGCAGATACCGAAAAACTTTTATTTCACCAACATACTAGGAGTATTTGTTAAACGAACCTTGAATATGAAATCATCTTATAAAACATATTTATTATTTTTGTCTGTGGCTTTTGTACAGTGAAGTAATGAATTTTCCTTTTTAATATTTTATTATTTGTCATTCTTTGAGAGTATTGGGAAACAAATCTGTCTGCTTTTCAACAAGTTAACCAAATGATATATTCAAAATTTAATATTTTTAGTATACTTGTAATATCTTTTGCCGCAATACTGATTCACAAATTCAGTTTGTCAGTCCTAGATTAGTATTAGAAAAAGGAGAGTAGTATGAAAATAACGATACTCTTATTAATTATGTTACCTCTAGCACGAAAATATTTGATTATTTTAATTCCGAAAAACATTTAAGAATAGAAATTCAACTGGAATTGAGCTTTATTTGAACTTTTACCACGCTAAATCGTTGTATAGGTATACTTTACGATCTGTAAATGCAATTTAAAATTAGAATTCGAAAATCGAGTAACATTACGGTTCGAAAATAAAGTCTTAGACTTTTGCTTTTCATTTTCATACTTATTTTCATACACAAAACTTTCAACAATGAATTTGGTTATTGTTTAACAGAGCAACGGAAACCAAATCTGGTGAGCATGGAAATAGTTTTTAAGTTATAAATTTTGAGTCTATACTTCACCGAGAGACTTAACCGTGTCGAATTGTTCTAAATATAATTAGAAAACCACATTATTCCACAGATCCCAACAAGTAAGCCTACAATTTTGTGTTATCTAGCTAGCAATAAAGTAACATTCTAGAACCGAAGTAAACTATGTTAGCTGTTTTGTAAGCTTATTAAAGTTTTGGTAATCGAGGATAAAATTTTGTTAAATTCCTTATTGTTCCTGAAAAACATTGTTCGTACTGAAATTTGCGATAAATATATAACATTAATCCATAATTAATTAATGTCTTAAGTGTCAAAAGAGTACAATGTTGAGAGTTTAAGTTATGCTAATTGAAAAGAGTTATGCGGTCAAATGAATCATTGGACTTTCATGTTTCTACCGTTTCAGAAATTTGAGTAATACGAAAGTAAGTAGTATCAATAATGTTTTTAAACCAAATTGGCTGCAATCAATTTATCTGTATAGTCACTAATCCAGGTTGCAACATATCGATGTTGTTGCATGATATTGACAAAGATCTTCCCTATATTATTCAATATGTCGATTTTCTCAGAACACAATTGAATACACAATATTTTCTGCGAATCTAATAGCATTCCAGTGTTTGACATCCCACCCTAATACGAGCTTGCCTTAATATTTCAAAAATCGCGCTTCAAAACATTCGCAATCCTCTTATATCATCTGAATGTAAAATTATAACATAAACTTGGCTGAATAATGCCAAACTTATGCAAAATTAGTGCAACAAGTCACTATACTACTCTTCAAAACATGTCATGAATCATCCCAAGCACTATAGGTAAATCTATTCGAGCTCAAAGCACCAAACCGAATACAATAAAAAATGAAACAAATTTTTTTAGCCAAAATTGTTCACTATAGGTGAAAAATATCTGATTAATCATTGGAACCAGCTGTGTCATTAATGGCGACTTCGATAATTATGAACAAATGATGTAAAACATCTACGCAGAATAAGTAGTAAGGAGCGATATTCCACAAATAAAGAAAACCGTAAGTCATTATTTTCATCATATTGATAGATTTTTCGGAAAGCATCTATCTATTCAATTTGCAATTGCATCTGTACAGGGCCAAGATTGTTCAATCACCATCGGTGCGCATATTAGGTGGTTGTGTAAAATAAGACTCAGAATACACAAAAACATTTCCGGCAAGTATTTCTTGTGGAGGTTCCTTCAGAATTTCACATATTTTTTTAGTTATCCATTTTAAACTGTTAAATAGAAAAGTTTCTGTGCTATGCTCATGTTGTTTACGATCGAAAGATTACAAGTTTGAAGGTGTGCGAAAATGATGTACTTGCATCGAGGCGTGCTTCGAATTTCCATAGCTAAATAAAAGATAAAAAGAATGGGGGAAATAAATAATATACTTATTTATTCATATCACTTTAAAGGATAATTATTAATTTACCGCTTTTGTGACAAATATTTAGTGTCTTCTGGTAAACTGACAATGTTGCGGCACCCGTTCAATGAGACCCGAAAGTCTCTCTTAACGTCGGAAGCAGCCCTAGACGATGAGCTCTACGCCAGTCGAGCCATAGTTTGTAACCCGGGTTATTATCCGCAGAAGCAGAATACAGTGTCTTCTTCTTTGGTTCGTTGAGATGTACGCCAGGACAGTTTAATAAGGAGAACTAGCTGTTGCCCATCCAGCAAGTGCTCCCTGTCCCCGAAACCACTGGAAGCAAAGAAACAGCTAGGCTGATACGTTTGGACAACGATGCCGTCGCAGGAGTTGGCAGTACGACTTTGAATACAACTTCAGACTGCCTAACGAGACTCCGGCTCCGGATTTTTCCTCGAGATTGACTCTTGAAGCCTTTTCCGTGATTGGATGTTCCAATAATGCAGTGGTGGTATGAGATAAGGGTTTTGCTTCACCTAGGTGGCCCGACATTGTGGAATAACGAGCTCCACTTGTCCGAAGCATGTTGGTTTTTAGGTGCCGTCAACCGCCTTCACCCTTTCTCCTGTCAGTAGATGCAGCTCTGCCCGGTCACACAGGACCACGCGTGCAGGACAGGAGCTGGACTTGGTTGTAAGAGTTATATGATACGCGTGCCATTAGAGCAGTTTTAGAATTGGGAGCTTTTTCCCAAAACCTTCGGGGCCATGCCAAACTTGGAACCGCACAAGAACCCTACAGCACATCTTACTACCCAAATTTGGTATATCCGACGCCTACCTGCAAGCATCGTCAAAACGTCGCCCTTTAACCCGGGGTGAGCGTTTTTTGGTCACACCGGGTTCTTGACGGAATTCAGGTTTCGGAGACGGTCGAAGTTCCGTCTAATCACTGAGGTAGTCCCGAATTTTGGCGTAACCCAGGTCCATATTCCCGGATAAATGTTCCTCAACGCGTTGAGGTGCATCATGTTTCATACGAAAAGAGAGACTTTATATATCATTTGTGAACAATTGAATATATATATATATATATATGTTTATAAAATAAATGATTTCGCATTAACTCCAGAAATAATTCACAACGGAAATTTCTCAAACTAATCAATCAATATTACTTAAACTTTAAATTTCTTCCCAGAAATATCGAAAAAGTAAGACCAAAATAACACATTTATTCCCAAATCTGATGTGAGATTCATTGTATAATAATTGTAACCAGATTGAGCTTTTTGTTGGTGTTCAAACAACGTTTAGCGAATGTAATAAGTTCTCCATAATGAACGAACGTAGTATATTGAATAAACGTGAATAAATAATTAGGAAAAAGCTAAAATGCACCTTTTTTCGGTAAACATCCTTTGATTGAGTAAGTGAACTAAACTGGGGTAATATAACGATAATATTACTTCACTGAAATCGATTTTAGCTCTGTAATGTTTGACATTTTTATTTTGTTTGATACATACCAGCATGAATAGCTCACATTGGATTTTTGCGCGTGGATCTAAGTGGATTTTCACCGAATATATGAAAAATTGGAAATTCTTCTTTAGGTTTTTATTTGGTGCTATTATTAACATACACCGCAGAGTGCCACATTATATTGCATTTGTAGGATAAATACGGCAACCCATTTTCCAATTGCCATATTTCTTTCTTGTAGCTCAATCAAAGGAAAAAATGTAATTTCCGGAAATATAACTTTTGCAATTATTGTTTTCTGTATAAGTGGTAATGATGGCACTGAATGTGTTTTGAAGAATCTGCGAGATGCATCGCCGAATGTGATCAGGAAGATATTGCACGTGAACAGCAGAGCTTTGTAACAAATGTTTTCATACTATTATTTTCAACCACACAATTAAATCCACATTCGATTCCATTCTATTTTTACTCGGATCTAATAATAGACATCGTTCGTACTGCTGCATTGTACTGCAGTAATTTTTATAAAAAATCATTCAGATATCTCTTCAGTTAATCTTGTTCGAAAAAAATATTTAGCAGTAAATAATTATTTACAATTCCCCTGCAATACACCAACACTGTCGCTCCATTTTGGCATTACTCATCAGATAGAGACAGTGAGATTTTGTTCCGTGTGCATTATCTTAACCAAGAATGGTTACTTTAACCACATTCGGTTGTAAAATTGAAAAAAATAGTTTAATGTTGATGTTTATTTCGGGATGAGGAACGATGTGGGTTACCATGCATGATTGCTTATCAATAGGAAACAAACCAATTATTGACCATTAAAACTTCAGAGTCTAACCAGTGTAATTGAATGGAGGTGTTTGTAGTCAAAAGCGTCAAATAAAGGAGCTGGATTCGTTATTATAAATTCAAAATTGCAATAAATTAAAAGTTCAAATAAGTGGTATCATCAATATTTGCTAGCTCATTGTTATTGACTCAGTGTCAATAGAATTAACAGGTGAATGAATATTGAACTTGAATTTATCGATAAATGACTTAATTCTGCCCGACATTTTTGGCATACATGCAAACGATAAAGAGGATTGCAGAGGTAGTTGAATAGGAATGAGACAGATGTTTCATGACAAAATCCGTTTTGCGAGAGTTTTGAGGCTGACAATTAAATTAAAAAATTCGGTCTCATATTGGTCTGCTGGTTCAAACTACATGCTTCATGCAAACATGTGATAGACGGGAGTCTTAAATGTTTGACATGACTTATGAATATTCATTAATGAAAAGATTCATATTCATCTAGAACATCAGATCTTATGTTCGGCTTGTACAACGGAATACTTAGTAGGCAGCTTAATAAAGGTGGATTTGAGTCTTTTTCCCGAAACGTTGAAATATTTGGCTTCAACATTTTAGCTAACGAGACTTTAACTTACAAGCGGAATTTCTAGCTAAATGGAATTACATTTTTGAGCAGTATGATGATATCACTGATTATTCGATTTAAACGTTTGCGTAAACTCTAATTCACTTTGAGTTAACCTTCTGATCCATGTGAAAGGGTTTTTACGTCATTGAGGTCAAGATGAACGTGGGCTACATCCGAATAGGAAAATATTTCAAGATTCATTACCTCATGTATCCTCCTCAACTGCAGAATAAGGTGAAATTGTTTAAATCTCGAAAGTTTTCTCAATGGAACATTATTTTTGTTCAATTCCCTGCCCGAAAACAAAAGATGCATAAGATGTATCACTTTGTGATTCTGTGTCTGGTTTGTTGTACGAACCCTATATAACAGTTGGCATACAAGCATAACCTTGTTTAGCGTTATTTTATATTATGTAAAATATTAACGCTTATTTCTGAACTGAACCGATGCATTCACTAATGTTCCTCATGGTTGTCAAACAAAATAGTGGCTGAGAAAACTGAGAATAAGCGTTAATGGGATGTATAATGTAGAAAGAGAACAATACACATTGACAACATAAGCAGACCACTCAGTCAGTAGACTTCACGCCTGCATAGAAAATGTACGATTAAGGCATTAAGGCAGCATGTCGCGGTAGATAGACTGGTCGATATAAGTTCATTGAAGTACGTGGCGCGCTGTTGGATTATTTTTAGTTCCGACACTTTTTGACAAAACTTTCATACTTTTCATCTGATCTGTGTGATTCTTGGATATCTATCTGTAATTTAGCTGCGACGAATCTACTGTTACAAGAATTATCCCTTTACGACATGTCATTCTTTGTGTGCAGCATCAGCTGATTTTGTGCTGATCGTTCATTGATTTGCTTTTGTGTTTCTGCTGTTAGATTTACCCATCCGTGATTATCACTGCCGGAAAATGCTCAGGGAAAGCACAATGTGTCATAAATTTTAGACCAAAATTATCACAGGATGACTGAATACTTGCGGCCAAATCGGGTGATGAAATATGCGTAGAAATCCGAAAGCAATTGGTATGAGCAGTGTACAGATGACAGGCAGTCAAGAAACTTCATTCTAGGATTGAAACGCACAAGAATCGCGTAAAGAAACGTCTACAAAACGAGACTGGTTATCAGGCTCTAATCAGATTCAACTGAATATATGTTATACACCGGCCACAGTGTGGACCTTGAAAACCTGTGCAGCGACGTAACATTTAGTCTTTTACATTTTGTATAATTCTATTTTATGTGATCACTTGCATGCAAAGGCAGTAAAAATCAACAAGGCAGATGTGGCAGAAATGTCCGCAATATAGCTCTCAGCACCGCAACTGACAAATTTTTGTTTATATTTAATATTTTAATACAACTCAATTTTAGTCATGAAAAAAGAAAATGTGTAATGAAATAATTAGAGTATTTTAATGGCAACCTTTCGCTTCTGACTCAGAAGCTTCGTCAGCCCAAGGGCATCAGTACGAATAGAGTTTAAATTCCATTCACTTGGCCAATCCTAAGCTGGCTAAGATACTGCGCAAGCCATGGTCGGTGCAGGGCTCATTAAGATCGACAAGCGTGATCAATATCAACTGACGAACCATCACCAGGATAATCCCTTAAATCTTTTTGATCATGGAAGGCGTGATGGACATCTGCAGGCAGAATAGCTCGATATCGTAACCGGTGCGTACACTAGGGGTCACGCAGGTTGAAGTTTATCCGCTGCAGAACCGGAAGCCAGATTGCGGAAATATCGGCATCATTTACCTTATTGCATTCTTACCGGCCTTTATTATCTCAAACGCCTCAGCGTGAAGTCGTCTCTTGTATGGTATACTCATCGTCTTATCACTTTCAATCACTTCTACGTTATCAAAATCAACGTTGTGACTTGTGTGCTAGTGCTGAATCTATAATCAGTGATTCTAAGGTTGTTACGGCCGGGGAGGTATGGGGGATAAGCTCTCAATTCCAAAATTGCTCCAATGGCGTGCGTCTCATATAGCCTTTGTCAACCAAGTCCAGCTCCTGGCCTGCACGCGTGGTCCTGTGACCAGGCGGAACTGCTTCTGCTGACATAAGAAATGGCGATGGCGGCTGACTGGCGCCTCAAACCAGCATGCTTCAGACAGGTGGAGCTTGTAAGTCCATGAAGGCAGTCCTTCAAAGAGAAGGAAAACCCTTATCTCAAACCTCCACTGCCGAGTGGCTACATCCAATCATAAAAAAGGCTCCACAAGTCAACCTCCAGGAAAAATCCGGAGCAGGAATACTGTTAGGCTGTCCGAAGTTGTATTTTACTTCGTCCTGCCAACACCTGCGACGACATCGTTGTCCAAACGTATCAGCCTAGCTGTTCCTTTGGTTCCGGTGGTGTCGTAGACAAGAAGCACTTGCTGCATGGCCAACAGCTAGTTCTCATTTTTTAACTGTACTGGCGTACATCTCAACGCACCAGATGAGAGGACACTCCATTCCGCTTTTAAGGAAAATAACACGGGAAGAAACAGATATTGGTTAAAAGCTATAGCTCGACTGGCGTAGAGCTCAGCGCCTAGGGCTGCTTCCGACGGTGGGAGAGATTTTCAGTCTCATTGGACAGCTACCGACTGCCTCAAGCCCCAGTCAATAAGGTACCGTCGTGTGATATTATCCCGCACCACCGAAAAGAATTACTAAACAACAGAGGTCAGTTCTGTAACTGGGAAGATGGAACGTCCTGTCCGTGATTCTATGATTTCATGACGACGTCTCGAATATCAGAAGCGTATGAAAATCAGCTGCGATTAACAATGAACTAAAGAGGCTAAATGGCGACGTGGCTGCCCTGCAAGAGATCCGATTAGCAGACACTGTTATGCTAACACATTTTGTGGACATGAAGGGGTTCTTATGAGCCACGACTGCATGGATTTGGGTTATCCGTGCAAAACAGTCTACTAAATGCAGCAGAACCAAGCAGCAGCTGGAGCGAACGGATTTAGGCGCTAAATATAAAGTGCATTACTGGTACCATTACGTTGGTATGTGTTTATGCACGGACGCTATCTGCGACGCCTGCTGAATAAGCCGCTTTATAGAATAACCTCACAACAGTCCTCAAAAACTATGTAGTGGCATTTGGTGATTTCAATGCCAGAGTTGGTGCAGATTATGAACCTTGACAAGATTGTCTCGGAAGGTTCAGAGTAGGTAAAACCAAAATAGACAACGTCTTTTAGAAATGTGCACACAGTTCAGTCTTTTGTCAGTAACACGTTCTTTCAAACAAAACCACAGCATAAAATATCTTGAAAACATCCACGCTCTGAGCATTGACGTAAGCTTGATCTTATTCTTGTTAGGCGCACTAATATAGAAAGCGTACTTCTCACCAGATCATATCAAGGCCCACACTACGACACTGACTATTCACTGGACTTTGCAAAACTGAAGGTTCCCCACGCGAGATTTCAACTTATCAAATTGTCTGCAGAGCCAAGGATAAAAGTCATTCGCATGTGCGAACCTAATTTCGCTGTGTGATTAGCAAAAGTCTCCACAGTCGAGTTCAACAAGATAACTCGAATCGGCTTCAGAAAACTGGAAATCGCTAAAAAGCTGAATAGGCCCAGTCACACTTTCCACTTACGGACCGAATAAAGCTTGAATGAGCGACTCGCAAAGCAAATGCTTCTGATGCGACTGCTGTGTTGAACGAGAAACGGTCAGCATTCTTGATGTGAAAATTGCGAGATAAAAATTGCGACTTCTAAGAGCAGCTAGAAATGAAGTCCAACAGACTGCAAGATACAAAATAGCCTCAGTATCCAAAAAGCTGCGGAGCTGAAAATTTTCACGGTATTTATGTTAAGATCAAGAGAGCCATTGGTCCAAATAAAACTTAAAACGGTTCTCATTAAGTCTGTACCTGGTAACCCGATTGCCGACAAATCTCAACAGATGGAATGATGGGTAGAACACATCTCTCTCTACTCGCGGGACTGTACGGTTTTACCGCAAGTACTTGAAAATGTTGAGCCGTTGCCAACCATTGATTATATAGATACTCCTCCCAATCTTGATCAGCTCAGTATGGCAATTGAACGCTTAGCGAATGGGAAGGCCTCTGGTGACGACGGAATTCAACCTTTGCTCATCGAATGCTGTAGAGCAGCATTATTACAGCCTCTTCAACATTTGTCTCTTAAGTGCCCAACAGGAGGAGTGTGTCCCACGAGAGATGCGAGAAACAATTATCATCACGTTTTTAATATTAAGGGTGATAGTGGCGACTGAAATAATTACAGATCCGGCTACATGTTTTATCTGATAGAATATAATCGGAATTTCAATGAAGGTTCGTGCGGAGGTAGATAACCCTTGACTCGATCTTCCTCTAGTACAACTTCGGGAAAAGTTTCGGAAACAGCGTATGCCATTCTACGCTGTTTTATTGATTTAACGAAGGCATTCGACTACGACAACAGGAATGGTTTTTTTAAAATGCTTGATCTGATAGGCTGCCCAACACGATTACTCAAACTCGTTATTTCAATCCAGTCATGCATGAAGCGCTCAGTCCATTTTGAGTGTTTCAGTTCAGAAGGGTGTGTTCTTGCTCCCACGCTGTTAGGCATTTTCGTTGCGAGTGTGATGTACATCCCTGGTCAACATCGACCGAAGGAGGCCAACAACAATAATCTGGCAATGATTTTATTGCCTTAAGATCAATCATTTAGTGTATGGAGATGTAAATTTTCATCCGTTGTACACAAGCTTGTATTGTATAATCCACACACGAATGTGTTGATTGGAGGCGATACAGTTCTTTGACTAAGGACTTCGGTCTTGCTCATGCTGATTGTTAGCCCAAAGTCTTTGCATGCCGACGAAAAACAGTCCATTAGAGACTGAAGGTGCTCTTGGGAGTGAGCAATAAAGGCTGTATCGTCGACAAACAGCAGGTCACGGATTAGCACATTTCGTGCCTCGGTTTGTGCTCTCAACCGTTTCAGGTTAAAAAGCTTGCAATCACTTCGCTTGCGTAGGTCCTGAAAGCGTGCTTCAGAAGCAGAGCAAAGAAAATGCCGAACTGCGTGGGAGCAAGAACACACCCTTGTTTGACGCCTCGGCGAATTTCAAAGTCTTCTGAGCTGATTCGTTAAAATGGACTGAGCCCTTCATGCCTGAGTGGAACGAAATAATGAGCTTGAGCAGTCTTGGGGGCAGCCTATCAACTCAAGCATTTTGAAAAGACCCTCCCTGCTGACGTAATCGGATGCCTTCGTTAAATCAATGAAAACAGCGTATAATGGTATACGCTGTTCCCGACACTTTTTTGAAGTTGTCTTAGGAAGAAGATCATGTCAACGGTTGATCTTCCCTTGTGGAATCCACATTGAGATTCGTAGTAAATACTATCAGCTAAAACTTGCAGCCGGATCTTTAAGACTTTAGCAAACAATTTGCCTACAACATTCAGAAGGGAGATTCCTCTGTAATTGTTGCAGTCGCCTCTATCTCCTTTATTCTTAAATAGCGTGATGATCTTTGTGTCTCGAATCTCTTATGGAACACACTCTTCCTGCCAGCACTTAACAAGCAAATGGTGAAGAGTTTGTACTAATGCTGCTCTACAGCATTTGATGAGCTCGCTGGACATTTTCTAGTATATGCGGTAAAACCGTACTGTAACTAGTGTGGAGAGAGGAGAAGTGCTTTACCCATCTTTACAACTGCTGAGTTTCGTCCACAATCGGGTCACCAGATATAAACTTAATGGAAGCTGTTTTATGTTTGTTTGGACAAATGGCTATGTTGATCACATCATACATACCGTGAAAATTTCCAGTATCAGCAGCTTTTTGGATACTGAGGCTTATTTCTGTCCAGTAGTCATTTGCACATCGTCTTGCAGTCTGTTGGACCTTATTTCTAGCTGCTCTCAAAAGTCTTTAGTTTTCATCTGTTGGCATACCTTTGAACCTCAGTAATACTGAGCCTTTCTCATCGAACACAGTAGTCAACTCAGAGGCTTTTGCTTCAAACCAGTCGCTAGTTCGAGCTTTCTTCGGACCGAAAGTGGAAAGTGCGACTCGGCATATGCAGCTTTTTATCGATTCCCAGTTTTCTGAAGGCGATTCGAGTAGGGTTGATTGCTGCACTCGGCTGTGAAGGCTTTTGCAAATCGCACAGCTAGATTAGGTTCGCACATGCGGGTGACGTCTATCCTAGGCTTACCAGACATTTTGGTGCGGTGAAATATCGTGTCGGGAAGTTTCAGTTTTGCACAGACCAGTAAATGATCAGTATCACAGTCTGTGCTTTGATATGATCGGGTAAGATGTACGCTTCCAATTTTAGTGCGCCTGATTAGAATAAGATCAAGCTGATGCAAATGCTTAGAGCGAGGATGTTTCCAATAGAGCTTATGCTGGGGTTTTGTTTGAAAGAATGTGTTACGGACACAAAGACTGAACTGTGTGCTAAATTCTAAAAGGCGTTGTCCATTTTCATTGGTTTTACTTACACCGAACCTACCGAAACAGTTTTGCCAAGACTCGTAATTTGCACCAATTCTAGCATTGAAATCACCCAATATCACTTCGCAGTTTCTTTGTGGCACGTTTTTGAGGACTGTTGCAGCCGTCGCAGAGAGCGTCGGTACATCAACTTTGACCAACGTAATGGTACCAGTAATCTACTTCAGATTTAGCGCCTAAGTCCGTTCGCTCACACTGCTGCTCGGTTTTGCTGCTTTTAGTAAGTCGTTTCGAACGAAAACCCAACTCCATGCAGTCGAGGCTCATCGGAACCCCTTCCTTTCCAAAAATATGTAATCTCTTTCTGTTAGTCTACCAGTGTCTGGTAATCGCGTCTCTTGTAGGGCAGCCAAGTCAATCTTCAGACGTTTTAGCTCAATGTTAATAACAGCTGATTTTCTTAAGCCTCTGATATTCGAGACGTCGTCATGAAATCCTGGAAGCATGGACCAGACGGCCCAGTTTTCCAGGATCATAACTGACCTTTGTTGTTTAGTAATCCGTTTCGCTAGGGCGGAAAAATACAGTCTGCTTGTCGGTTGATTCCTAAACCTCAAGAACCCAATGAGGATAGCAGACTTTGGCGAGACGGCACCTTATTGAGTGGGGGGTGTTCAGCTTGAGGCGGGCGGTTGCCCTACAATGAGACCTGAAATTCTCTCCCACCATCGGAAGCAGCGACACCGCTAGTTAAGCCACAGCTTTTAACCGGAATCTGCTGCTTTCCGTGTTATTATCCGAAAAATCGTAATGGAGTGTCCTCGCCATTAATGACTTGAGATTTACGCCAGGACAGTTCAATTTGGAGAACTATCTGTTGCCCATGCAGCAAGTGCTCCCTTTCCATGAAACCACCGGAACCAAAGAAACAGCTAGACTGATACCTTTGGACAACGATGCCGTCGCAGGAGGATAAATCCTCATTTACAAATTGAAATTTAGCTTTAATGTGGAGACTAATCTAAGTCCCACAGTCGTTGCCATGCAGCACCGGTAACTGTTTGGAATATTTTTGCAACATTCCAATAACAGCATGGTGGTAGATTTTAGTTTAAAGTCAGATTTTATTACTAAGTAGTATATGACGTTTGAAAAGCAGGACGGAATCACACGACTTGTTTCGCGGTTATTTCCGCTCATCAGTTATGCGTATCGTGACCAGACATTCGAACGCGGTTCTGACTTTGTGCTAAACCGATTTATTTGCGAATTTGAGGATAAATCCTCATTTGCAAATTGAAGTTTAGCTTTTATGTGAGGAATAATCTAAGTCCCGTGTTTATATCCGCAGAAGCGGAATGGAGTGTCCTCTCATCTGGTGCGTTGAGATATACGCCAGTACAGTTAAAAAATGAGAACTAGCTGTTGCCCATGCAGCAAGTGCTTCTTGTCTACGAAACCAGCGGAACCAAAGGAACAGCTAGGCTGATACGTTTGGACAACGATGTCGTCGCAGGTGTTGGCAGGACGAAGTAAAATACAACTTCGGACAGCCTAACAGTACTCCGGCTCCGGATTTTTCCTCGAAGTTGACTTGTGAAGCCTTTTCCATGATTGGATGTAGCCACAAGGCAGTGGAGGTTTAAAATAAGGGTTTTCCTTCTCTTTGGAGGACTGCCTTCATCGACTTACGAGCTCCACCTGCATTAAGCATGCTAGTTTTGAGGCGCCATTCAACCGTCTTCGCCCTTTCTCCTGTCTGTAGATGCAGTTCCGCCGGGTCACACAGGACCACGCGTGCAGGCCAGGAGCTGGACTTGATTGTCAGAGGCTATATGAGACGCGTACCATTGGGGCATTTTGGAATTGGGAGATTATCTATAAAACCGCCCCTGCTTTGTCAACCTTGGGACCTAGCAGAGATTGACTAGACTTGGATTTCGCACTCTGGAGCACATGATCACCAGAACTGTCCTGATCATGACAAACAGAATATTCAACATGCCATCACACCCACTCAGAAATCTCTTTAAAATTGGTTCCAGTCTCCCGAACCTCAGTCAAACTCTGACTCTTTAACTACCACATTCCCGATTAAACTGTCGCCGGTACTTTTATATAGTCAGTGTAACCTTTCTGTGGAACTGTTTGGCGCTAGAAATTTAGTTATCGACGAGTAAATTAATATTACAAGAAGCTTTACGATGTTATATGTTGAAAAAACACGGTATTGGAAACAGTTTACTGAAAATCATTATTGCCAAACACATTTCCAGCCGACATTTCCATGCCCCATGCCAAACTTGGAATAAATTTTATTTCTCCTCTACATCATCTGGATGCAGAAATGATAGTAGGATATGTTTTACTTTTATGCGTACATTCTATGGTATTTTAAAGCTATTTGCTTTTTTAGCTATAAATCTTGATTATTGGATCAATTTACTTTTATCTCGAATGTCTAACTTAGAGAAGCTGTTCGTTGTAACACCTTTGGTCTGACTAAGCTTCTGTCTCGTAAGACAATGGTTCCAAAAATCTGCTATAAGCGATGAATTGAAAACGTTTTTCATGACTGTAGCTATCCGATCGGGGCCAAAATTTATTCCAATAACTTGCTGGAAAATACTCCATTCTTAATGATTTTACGGGCAAATTTTAGATATTTGTTGGCGATTAAAATTACATTTGTAAATGTCCACTGGGAATCACCTCTGAATTCCCTTCAAAATTTTGATGAGCGAAATACATTTTGCTGTTGATGTTAACCATATTTTATGTAATCAGAAAATCAGCTATAAGGGGAGTGGAGATTGTCAATAGATAAACATGAAAATCCTAGATATTTCCACCAGGAATCATACACGAATCTTATGAGAATATCCCATTCCATAATTTTATTGCGCTTGTGGTTGATACTAGTTGCAGAAATGAAAACGTATGTTTGCATGCATTATCATTTTATTGTCTAAATTGCAATGCATCACTACAAAAGTACAAATGATAAAGAGTTTAACGTTTAAATAACGCTTATTTTTTAAAAAAACCAAATATTAATCACCACATAGAAAATTAGTAATATTCGACGTTTCAAAAATCGATGAT
This sequence comes from Atriophallophorus winterbourni, assembly GCA_013407085.1. NCBI lineage: Eukaryota > Metazoa > Platyhelminthes > Trematoda > Plagiorchiida > Microphallidae > Atriophallophorus > Atriophallophorus winterbourni. The sequence goes on along the minus strand of JACCGJ010016190.1, from coordinate 85,082 downwards.
TCTTCTATTAGATGCAGGACACTTTTTGTTTAACGAAGAATCACAATTGGATTTGTTCATGTCCTACCGCTCAATAATTCCAGTTTTTATGGTATTTGAAAATATTGGAGACCGATCGGGAGTTCATAATCATCAAACCCTTGGTCTGACGAAGCTTCTGTGTTCAGAAGCGAAACGTTACCGAAAACGTTCTATAACCGATTCATTGCAAACTTTATTGTCAGTTATTTTTACTTTGAATCTAAAAACTTGCTGCATGATGTTGCACAAGGACAATTGTTTGGTTTAACTGGGAAAAAGAAACATGACTATGCAATTTTGGATTTCATCATATTTTTCATAGCTTTTGAAATTGCCATAGCCGATCAGAATTTAATTTATCTTTCGTCTAGCAATTCGCCGTGACATCGAATCCACGATTAAATTAGAAAATATTTTCGATTCATAGTTTGGTTTGCGGTGGCGCTACATTACGACATTTGTTACAAGAAACAATCACAACTAAAGCAATACATCATTTCATGTAAGATAATTTTACAATAAAATTTCTGTGCTTTCGCATGACATAGATCAGCGAAACCATATTTTTAGTGATTGGATAGATATTAAATTAAAATAAGCATCACAACAAATTCATGTTTGCACGCAGATATGTCACACGCAACAGAGTGGTTTCGCGTTGTTTATATACGTCAGGTATTCTCTGGACGAAATCTCAAAATGTATTTCCGTTGAAATATTTAGTACCGATATTATTACATTACCTGCACATTTTCAAACTACATTTCGGACTCAATCTAAAAAATATGTTATGGTACAGATTTCAATAGATATTAATATTATTACATGCACTAAACTATATTCGATGGACTGCAATTGGAAACAAGTGTGATATATCAAAAATCAATAGAGTGTTTTAAACTTTCTTTGCTACTCAATCAGCTAACCGGTAAAAATAATGTACTACGACTAGTTGAATCGTTTGTTTTTAATCATCACTTTTAAGGCATACGATTGCTGAATTTACAAGCAGAATAAACTTAATCACTTCCAGAAAAGCTATATGTAACTAAATATAATTCAGCGGTGGTTTTTGGCAACACGTGACCAAAATAAATTAAATATTCACACTAAAAGCGGTCTAAAAGAGCAGCTCAAGCTAGTTACTTTATTTTACCCACCAAAATATTGCAAAATCAAACTAGTTTTACAGATTTTTTAAATTTAGTATTTCAAATAGAGAATTCTATTTCTACTAGTCACAGCATACTGCTACAAAAATTAGAGCACCTCGAGGTGTGCGGCAGATTATTGGCCTGGATACAGGACTGGTAGAGTTATTAGGGTCAGAGTTGATGGGGCACTATCCAGCCCAGTAGAAGTTACAAGTGGTGTACCTCAACGCTAAGTCTTGGGGCCAATACTCTTCCTAGTGTACGCTAACGATATACCTGAAATCGTATGCAGGAAAATCATTTTATTTGCGGGTGACATCAAAGTGTGGACTAGCGTACGCATCATAGAAGATTGCCAAATTCTACAACAAGATCTCGGAGCACTTCATACGTGGTACTTGCAGAACCGACTAACATTCAACACCCAAAAATGTAAAATCTTAAATGTCGGTAAATCATTCGGATTCACATACTCTCTGGAAGAGAAAGACCTGGGCGTGTGGATTAGCAGTAACTTGAAGTCTTCATGGCAGTGTTCTTTTGTATACAAAAAGTCTTGCCAAAGCTTTGCATTGCTCAGAAGGATCTTCGGTAGTTTCAAAACGCAGATACTCCCGTGGATAATTAACACCTATATCAGACCAACAATGTAATATGCTGTTCAAGCATGGTCCCCATGGTTATAGGAGGACATGACCTTGCTGCAACGCGTATACCACCTCACTACAAAACTGGCGACCGGGAAATATAACAGGGCATACGAGGAGAGGATTGCAACTCTAAACCTCTTTGACTTTTCGTACCGTCGTCTCAGGGGTGACCTGATCCTGCTGTTCACCATTCTGCATACAGTGGATCACCCACTTGAACACCTGTTTCATCTGCAAGAAGCACGTGGTAGCAGATCACAGGGCTACCAGTTAATGATTCCACAGTCCAGATCAAATTGTCGAAGGTTTTTCTTTTCTGTCCGAGTTTGTTTTATATGGAACACTCTTCCTGCACATATCATTTGCGCATCACGCCTGAACTTGTTCAAGGCTGAACTTGACAACCATATGTTGACTAAACCCAACCTCGCACCTGAATACCCTGCAGATTTTCCCTATTGATACAACATTTGTCTTGTTTTATACATTACTTATATTTTTAATCTGTGGTTACGGTAAAGTATTTGCTTTCTGGACCATTAAAACTTTGAATTACTTTGAATTACATGCAACCACGGCTCTTTAGTAGTCGGTGTTTTATACTTTTCTATACATTATAGTGAAAATATTTAATAATATCAGAATATTGTATATTTCAAGCAACAAACTTCAATTATCCTGAATGCTTTATTAATTTTCAATAACTGTTTAAAAACATTTGTATCCTATTGGATATCATTAAATAATATCGCATGATATTCCAACAGTAAATTTGATGTGAAAAACAAATTAAATAAATATTTGAACAAACTTCACTTACTTTTATTTTGTTTTCTCTTTACTGGTACGATAGAGAATAAGATTGCACTTTGTGAATATTGGATAAACAGTAGTTTTCTTCCAATAAAATTTAATTTCCAATTTTTCAATTAATTAAAAGATTTCGCATTAATAAACAAAACGCAATAAACAGTGACTTGTGATAGAAATAAAAATTATTTTTATTTTGATGTAAAATAGTAAATGAAAGAAGCCTTGTTGTTGTTGGCCTCCTTCGGTCGATGTCGACCATGGATGTGCATCACAAACGCGTGTATGTTCACGTTTTGCAGCTTTTTGAGTGACTAAACAGTCCGATTCGGGAGGAACAATCTCTCCCGCAGCGCTGGCAACGATAGTCAGAACTCGGTTGTATTGCGTCAGTTGCACGTCGGCGGCGTGATCTGCGTTCAGCAGCCAAGAGCTGTATCTGCTTCTCCCCAGCATGCAGACGACGCTTTACACAGTGCCTCCGATGTGAGCGTTCAAGAGCAAGTTCTACATAACTCGCCGGGTCAATGCCAAGAGCTTTCATATCTCTTTTGCAAACGTCATTGTACCGCAAGTGCGGTCTGCCCAATGGTCGACTTCCTAGTTGCAACTCACAATAAAGTAGAACATTCGGAATACCCCATTTTCCATTCTATAGACATGACCAAGCCAGCGCAGGCGGCGCTGTCGCAATAGAGTGAACATGCTCTGTAGACCAGCTTTTGAAAGCACTTCAGCATTTGCCACTCTGTCCATCCACGATATGTTCAAGATACGACGGATGCTTCGTAGATGGAAAGCATTCAGCTTCCGTTCGTGTCTTGCGTGGGTGGTCCAGGTTTCACTGCCGTATAGTAAAGCATTTAGTACGCACGCGCTGTATAACATCATCTTTGTCTTTACCATCAGCTTGCAGTTACCCCAAACACGAGATTTCAATTCGGACAGAATGGCAGCTGCTCTGCCAATCCGCTTATCAATCTCCGTGTCTAGCGAGAGTTTATCCGCAATGGATGAACAAGGGTGTGAAATAATGTACTGATTCAAGCTGACGGTTTCCAACAATGATGATTGGAGGCGATGCAGTCCCTTGACCAAGGCCTTTGGTTTTGCTCATGCTGGTTGTTAGACCAAAGTCTTTGCATGCCGACGAAAAACAGTCCATTAGAGACTGAAGGTGCTCTTGGGAGTGAGCAATAAAGGCTGAATCGTCGGCAAACAGCAGGTCACGGATTAGCACATTTCGTGCCTTTGTTTTTGCTCTCAACCGGTTTAGGTTGAAAAGCTTGCCATCATTTCGCGTGCGTAGGTAAATACCTTCTGTTCTCGTCCTGAAAGCGTGCTTCAGAAGCAGAGTAAAGAAAATGCCGAACAGCGTGTGAGCAAGAACACACCCTTGTTTGACGCCCCAGTGAATTTCAAAGGCTTCTGAGCTGAAACAGTTAAAATGGACTGAGCCCCTCATGCCTGAGGGGCCTGAGCTTTAGCAGTCTTGAGGGGCAGCCTATCAAATCAAGCATTTTGAAAAGACCCTCCCTGCTGTCGTAGTCGAATGTCTTCGTTAAAACAATAAAAACATCGTATAATGGCATACACTGTTCCCGACACTTTTCTTGAAGTTGTATCAGGGAGAAGATCATGTCAACTGTTGATCTTCCCTTGCGGAAGCTACATTGAGATTTGGAGTAAATTCTAGCAGCTAAGACTTGCAGCCGGATCTGTAAGACTTTAGCAAACAATTTGCTTACAACATTTAGAATGGAGATTCTTCTGTAATTGTTGCAGTTGCCTCTATCTCCTTTATTCTTGAATAGCGTGATGATCTTTGAAATGAAAGAAGCCTTCATTGAAAATATTCACAATTTTTCTTTGTGATCATTATTCAATATATCGTTGCATGTTAATTTGGACGGATTAAAGGATTTTTGTTTTAAAAATTTAACAATTTACAACCACACATGTTTACGGTATGAACCAGTGTGAAAAATATTTGCATATATCGATTAGGGTATATCAGATGTATAGCTCATGAACGATGTTCGTTTGCATATTGAAGTCCAATTTCGTTTTAAATATTGTCAGGCTCGGAGACTCCACCACCATTCGGGGAATTTCAGAAAATTAGTCGGGACACTTTGGATGCAGCGTTATAAGGAATGTCCGAGTGTCACTTTCCCACCACACTTTTGATATATTTGTCTCAATATAATGTTTTTTATGTATACACTATTCGACAGATATGAACAAGCTCGAGCTGTATCATACTTTTAACATGTTAATATTCATATCACACTTAGGAAGAACATGTAACCTTGAATACTTAATCACCAGTTCCGAATGACAAAGCTTTTTCAGGTTAGATGCGATGGAGCCAGCTATAATTTCAAGAAGGCAGTTAAATATGATCTCGATCAAATTTGAGTAGATATATTTGACCTCCCTAACAGGTTGTAAGTACTATGATCAAAATCTAAAATTGGGTAAATTTAATTAATTGTTTAGTTTAAGAAATGGCAACATAAAAGTTAATCATGCATTATCGATCGGAAACTCAATGCTATTTTTCACGCAGCATCTCCATATTTTCAGCTTTGTATAGATGAACAAATTTTAGTATGAATATTTGTAATCTAAAACGGAGTGCAAAATAATGCGCTCTTGCTAAATCAGTGGAAACTATGGAATGGAATTTAGTGTTTGTCAGCTCGTGAAACAAAAAAAAATTGTCGACGTATTTCAAACGGCACTATTAACCTGTGTATCGCATATTACTTTGATAATTGTGAAGACGTCACTCCTTTCTATTCCAATTATATTTCATTGCAATTCATAGTTAGTTATGATGGCACTGCAAATTTAGGATGAAGATCCGTGGTCCACAAAATCCCAAGCACCTCAATAGAATTACAAGATAACCGAATCTACTTACATGGGGACCGAGAACGCCAACGCTTGCGATCTGAAAAATAATTATGGGAATTTCTTTTAAATCATCAGAGTTGTTGTTTTTTGCCTCATTGTGTCAATATTGACCATTAAAGCACATCAAAAGCGTGTGATAGTTTCGTGCTACGGTGCATTTAGAATGACTAAACAGTCCGATTCTGGTGTGAAAATCTCTCCCTGCAGCGCTCACAGCGATAAAAATTACCCGTCGTCAGTTGCACACAGGAGGCGTGATCTGCGTTCACCAGCTTGGACATGACGCTTCACACAATGCATAAATGTGAGCATTCAAGAATAAGTTCTTCCCAAATCGATGGGTCAATGACGAGAGATTTGATATTTCATTTGGAAACATCTTTGTACCACATATGCTGTGTGCCCAAAGGTAAGCTTACTGATTTTAACTCAACTCAGCGTAGGTCTTCAGCAATACGACCATATTTTCTTCTCTACACTAAGACATCGTAGGGGGCGTTGGCGTAGTATATATATATGTATATATATAGTATATATAGTATATATATATATAGTATATATATATATATAGAGAGAGAGAGAGACCGCGAATGCGAAACTGCGCGAGAACGTGAATTCTCATAAGAAACGCACTTCAACGTGATTGAATAAGTTGTCTTTTCATATAATATTACATCGTGGCTTTCGTCAAAACATGATTACTATTTCATTGTGTTATTTCTATCTAATAGATGCATTACAAAGAAAACAATTACGCGTTTGTGTCGTGAAAAACCATGCAATGATCATTTTACCGGCGTTAATACTGAACAAGTGCATCTTGTCGTTTTCCATAATTACTCGAAAAATTATAATATTGTTTTCAATAGGAACAGCAAAGGAGATGAAATTTGAGGCTAGTTCTACGTTTGTGTAAAAGTCAATTGCATGTTGGTAACCAATCGATGCGATAGATAGTACAATAATAGAATGCGAATTTTTTTACTCGATACTTGAGCTGACATTGATGAAAGTAAGATAAGTTGCCGGAAAAGTCAGGAATGAAATTAAGACTCCATCATTATCATATACTATTACAATTTCAGTTATTCTGCTGCTGTTTGATCCATCCCATGCGGAATTAGATCATTAGACATTCGCATGAAACTTTTTATTATTGCTCATGTAATTGATACCAGATGACTATCGGTTGTGACAAACTCTAACCAGATTATAAAGGTGACTGTAGATCCTGCGTGAAAAAAGATCGACATGTGTCCGAGCTATAGTCATTTGTAAATATTTAAAATTTTCTGATACCTAGAAACTTCAGTTGACGGTGTGTCATAAGCCAAACGCTTCGTTTACGTAACGAAGGAATACTCATGACATCGTTCACATTCGGGAGTAATGTTATTCAACTTCATTCAAATCCTTTGTGATGCGAAAGGATTTTACACCAGTAAATACGTTAAATTAGCTAAATATTTAATCACTAACTGTAACTGGGTTTGACTATTTTTGTTGGTTTGATGAATGGTGAACTGTGTTGAAATTTATACAAAAAAGCTTCTAGTTTCGCGTTATGTTCACCTAATGATAGCGACATTTTTACCCAGGTAGTTTTTCTTTAAAGGCTTAGCTGATCTATTCTTTTCTGACTCGGACTTACAAATATTAGATGCTTTCGGGCGCACTTATTTCAATGTATGCAACGTAATCGACATTATTTCATCGGCAAACACAATTATAAATTTAAAAGATACTATTTGATTAAAATACTATTCGAAAATAGCGCGGCTACTTCATCCGCACACACAAGTTCTTAACATCTATTTCACTTTAGTACACTAAGAACTAGTCAATACACGAAATTCCTGCTGCGCGCTTGTTTGCGTCACAAGTATTTTTCAAGCACGCGTTTGTTATTAAGAATTCACTCCTCATATTTGCCACTATTCAAAACTCTAACATTATGTGTACGGAATTTTTATACGTTGCTTCGAGTTATTGGCGAATGTTGACTCTGGTAGACACCATTGCTCCAATAATTTATTATTTATGAATCTGCTATTCCGGCGTTTGCGGTGAGGGCGTTATCACAATGCTGATTGCTAAATGAACCATTCATCAAATGTAATTTTGCAAAAATAGAAAACAGTTTGTACAATTTACTAAGGATAAATTCACAATTATTTATCAGATTTATTCATTTAATCAACCAATATCCATTGAGATATTCATCATTTAATTTACCTGGAGAGGGTGATCGGGATCGCTGAGAACCTTTGATAAGTTATTTGGGGAAAATATGTAGAGAAAATATCTTACGGTTATATAAAATTTAATAAATTACGTTTGCGTGAACATTTTAGGATTCACCATCTTCTGATCTGAAATGTATGTATCATCTTATTATACCTCCCTTTTCCGTAAAACAAATTGAGTGGTTTATTCTTATTGCGATCAACGTGTAGACACTTTTTGTTCAAACTTATATCTCAAAATGTTTTGGTGTGACAATTTCGCAGAACAGTTCCCATGAATTTCAAAAATATCGTCTGCTTACTATTCAATGATTATAGCTGAACTTCATTCTATCTGTTGTTAATGTTTTTAGATGGGAATGATAAAATTGACAAAGTATTCAGAAATGAGTGATTAGTCTAACAGATTTAGAATTGCAGGCATATAATATTTGTGAGATTTATTGATCAGGCCTGCATGGTTCAGTTTTGTTTATATTATTTTAAGTTAAAGCATCCAGAGCTTCTGAGCATCTGATAGGCTGCTAAGAATAAACATACTTAATTCGGTAGAGATTTCAAGAATTTCTTTTGAATTTATCACAGGAGTTAAATATATTTCGGGTTATTTATTGCGAATTTTTTCAGCTAGTCAGCTGCACTAAAATCAAATACTCCAATTTCTCATCATCTTGAATAACTATCGTAATTCTTTCGCTTTTGTGTATCATTCAATATATCGTAACGCACATCAAAGTAATAAACTAGTAGTACTCTATACAGCACAGTTAGTGTACACTGCGAAATGAAATGATGAAATGTAAACTATCGATTTGAATTTTCAGCCACCGGATGGATCAGTAAATCTGATGTGCTTCCATACCTTCTGAAGGACTTAGTGAATTTTTGGGAACTGGTAAAATATGAATAAATGTCGGTATAAGATAGATGCTGTATACCAATTAAATATTCCTATCAATTTCAATCATTTAGTCATAATAATAATTAATTAGTAAATACAAATTAAATATCTGGCTTGAGGTTATTTTGAGTTCAAAACACAGGATGAACTTAACTCGAAAAATCTCATACACATATATAGAGAGACAGATTAGTTATCAGAAAATTATGTTTCGAACACTGTCGAATGCATTTGGTATAATAAGACATTATTACCCAAAAACGAATTTGTCATATTTTCATTTGTATATAACCTTAACGGTCGTCGCAATTTGTCGGTTAGAACACTTGACCGAGACTCGGGCTATGACCTGTTAACTCAATTGATACTTCAGTTGATTCGATATCATCAAAGATATGCTAACCTGAAATCCATGTACAAAACAGTTTTTGTTTCGGATCATCTTGATGTTAATGGCATCTATCATAAATATATATGAACTGATGAACAGACATGAGCACGCCCATTAAGTAATAAACTGGAAATAAAAGCTCCGAAATGTGAATTAGAATGCAAACATAATTGTAGGAAAGCCTACTGGTGAATTCGTAGCAACTGGTCAAATGGTTTAGTGTACGGATAGCTAAATACTCAGAGATGAATTTCAAAAATGTATATTGCTGTAAAAGTTGACAAGCCATTGAAAAGTATACTCTATTCCAATCTTCGTGTTATCAAGCTTGTCGGATTTGTGTTGCTGTTAGCCTGCAGTATGCCCTTGATAGAAAAAATAAAATCATGTGTACAATACTGCATCTGGAGTAAAGCCTTATGAAACTAGTGTGGATTTAATTAAGATCCTTCACGAAAACGTTAATATGTGTAATTATTTCAACAGAATGGAAAGAAGTATATGTTATTAATATAATTAAATAGTGTGACGAACTACTGTTTGAACTAGAGAGGCATCACGCAGACATGCGAGAATATCTCCAATACATGAGGTTTTTTGCGATTTTTCACAGAACTAAGAATTATTCTATAAAATGACGGGACTTTTGTATGGCCTTCATACTCCATTTATTAAATCAAGCGAAGCGCGAAGTAGGCGATAACCTTTTATAAAGCCACTCAAAACTTTCACAGGTTCATTTAACTTTGCTGTCCCACATAAATAAGATGGCATTAATACAGTGACTAGAATCAATACGACCGCGAAACAATGCTTGAACAGCTGCAGACAATTACGAACTGCAGTCTCCTGAGGTTGAATAATAATATAAAGCGCTTGAAAAAAATCGGTAAAGAAAGTCCTGATATATCGTACGGAAACATTGAGGTTAACATAGAAGTTCGTACAAAGGCATCACGACCAGTAAATTCATCGGCGGCATTAAGGTTAACCATCAGAAAACATCCCATAGCTAAATTATTTGTTGCCAAGGTTGACAGTTCATTGGGCATACCATTTAAAGTAGATGAATAAGGTATGAAAAGATTGGCATGACTTGGTAACAGCTGATTTAATACGCAGAAATTTAGAGAATTGTTAATTTTGATCAATGACATATCTATGGCTGAATGAATAAGAAGTATAAATTAGTACAAATCTTATTGCGCGACAAATTGAAAATATGAAGTTTTAATTCGAATATTTTATGACCTTCATGCCATTTCACCATAAACGGAAGGTAGCTATCAACAACAAGAAACTTTGATGATATTATTCAGCGGTTAAATTGAAATGAGTTGCGAAATAGCAGTTCAAGTATTCCACTCAATGAAACATATTGTTTTTATTTTCTCGTACTTTGTGGCGAATTTAGTTGAAATATATCATCATCTCTTTTAGAAATCGAGGATAAACCTGAAAAAACAGCGACTCATGTCTGTAGGTCAGGAGTGAAAAGTAATTTTATTGAAAATCAAAAATTTCTCATTATTTTTGCAATACTCCTAATTATTTTAAAATTACTCTGTACAAATCGTTTAAAATATTCCAAAATATGTTGAATATTTTACTGGCATGGAAGTTTTTATAGGCTGTCTTAGCATTCGTGGTAGAAAGTGAAAGTTATTCTTAATTTTCCAGTGGTGATCCATTTGATGAGCTAGTATCGTTTATCTTTTCTTTTGAAGCGATTTCTTTTTCTAGTTTAATAAAAAGTCGTTAATCAGAATATATATTTCATTTATGTTAGCCATGCAATAAAAACTTCTCAAAAGATTTTAAGTTTTATTTCTTTCGTTTGCATTTGATATAAAGTGATTAACGTAATTTTTTTCAAACATTTTTCCGTTTGCTGTCACCCAGCAACGGTGTTGATTTTGACTTGATTTGCAGCATGTTTGGAAAAGGACTTGTTACGTCCTAAACGCTTTCAATATTACACATATCATGTATCACGAATTCTGTAAGTTTTTATTTTCAAGGCAAAAAAACTCAATAGAGATATTGAAACTACATGATATGAAAATCAATTTAAATTTTGACAGCGGCGGCGTTAATGCTCAATATATTTCGATGCCACTGTCAGGCAAAAGTAAAACTGTTTATAAACTGGGTTGACTAGCAAACCATATATTTCCACAAACTATCTTAAATTCATTTTGAAAACAAGATTTCTTCTGACATTTTTGGAAAAAATAGTTTTTTCTGTCGATTCAAACAATCTGACTGGATTTGTTTATTGATTTACTTTATGTATCATATCGAATCGCCCCAAATCGAATTATTACCGCCCGCAGATGTTTGTTTGATTATTTTTGCACAGCTCGTGTAATTGCCATACAACTATGCATTCGCACTTTATTAGGGAATTGTAAATCGGTGATGAAGCGAATAGCAGATCAATTGGTTATGCCTTTAATAAAACACATAGCATCCCTCTCCGTGTGTGTTGCGCTTGATCTGTTAGCATTTTTAGCGCCAGTCATTTTCTACAATTATATGTAAAATGCTTTTGTTTGTCAGCGTTTGCGATTGAAATTTTACAAATTATCCTCTAATGATTAAACATAGATAGTTTATAAACAAAGGTATACGTTTAAGCTGCCGTTAAACAGGGTTCTCACAAAGAACCACAATGTTAAAATACATAATCACAAAGTGATTTTGTTCAAGTATTCAAGAGGCATATAAACGACCAATATATTTTGCAGCTCATGCTTGAACCAGTACATCATTTCATATATCTTGGTTCAACCATTGCGGATAAACTCTCGCTAGACACGGAGATTGATAGCGGATTAGCAAAGCAGCTTTCATTTTGTCCCGATTGAACTATCGTGTTTGGGGTAACCGCAAGCTGACTGTAAAGACAAAGATGGTGGCGCGTGCGTACTAAATGCTTTACTATACGACAGTGAAACCTGGACCACCCACGCAAGACACGAACGGAAGCAGAATGCTTTCCATCTACGAAGCATAATTCGTATCTCGAACATATCGTGGATGGACAGAGTGACTAAAGCTGAAGTGTTTCTAATGGGAAAAGACGTTTATTTTCCCTAAAAACTCAATATCTTTGAAGATATTACGACTCTATATTGACACTATGTCAACATAGATTTGAATTATTTGGCGCGAAAAACATGATTATAATTTGATCATAACGTTTATAATTTGATCATATTCGCCCTTTATTCTGATTGGTCCATCGAGTCCTTGACACGGTTTTAATGTGCTATTTTCCAAGGTCATTTCCTTTTACATTCTCAGCCTATATATATGGATGAGTGAACCATGTTTGTTATTATTGGAAGTGAGCTGCCATACGAACTTCTCTAAAGCTTTGGTCTTGTCTCTCAAAAGTCGGTTGGGCAATATTGTGGGAAGCATATCCGGGTGCATTATTAGCTCCATATCAAGAAAGTAACAGTTTGGCGACGGGTTTATTCAAGTTACAAAATCATGGAACAATCCAAGATAGAAATTCTTTTGGAGCGACAAATGATGCTGATGGAACTTCTGCTTCAAAAGCAAGTACCAATCACAGAACCTCGTGCTATTCCACCCTCCGTTGACGGAATTGCGAACAGCATTGCAGAATTCTCCTATGATACGGAAGCTAACGTCACATTTGAAACTTGGTTCAGACGTTATGAGGACCTTTTTTGTGTTGATTTTTCAGCCCAAGATGATGCATGGAAAGTCCGGCTGCTGCTACGTAAACTTGGCCTAGCAGAGCTGGATAAGTACTGCAACTTGATCCTTCCCAAGAATCCTCGGGATAGAACTTTTGATGAGACGATCAAGTCACTGATTGAACTTTTCGGTGAGCAGGTATCTCTCTTCAACACTCGTTACAGGTGCTTCAAGCTGAAAATGAACGACACTGACGACTTTCTGTCGCACATGGGCATTGTCAATCGCGAATGTGAACGCTTCAAGTTGCGGTCCCTCACAAATGACCAGTTCAAGTCCCTGATATTCATATGCAGTCTAGTATCTCCGCGTTTCGCTGATATTCGAACGCGACTGCTCAACAAACTTGAGCAAGAACCATACTTCACTCTTCAAGCCATTGGTGATGAATATCTACGACTGGTCCGTCTCCAAGAAGATTCAACAATGATTCAACATGGGAATCATGGCACCGACACCGTCCATGCCGTTCAGCAAAGCAATTGGCATTCGTCACAAGATTCCAGCGCAAAGAAGCCACCGACTTCATGTTGGCATTGTGGAGCCTGGCACTACGCCCGATATTGTCCCTTCAAACAACACCGTTGCAGTCAGTGCAACGTCACAGGCTACAAAGAAGGATTCTGCAGATCCAGAACGAAACAACAAGTTTCGTCGAAACCAAAGATTTCGAGGCACTTTTCAAAGCCGCAGCAAAACCAGCAGAGGTTTTCATCAGATCAGCCGATCACTGCTTTGTGCAACCAAATCAAGTGCAACAGTGCACCCTCTGACAGGATTGCAGCTATATCTACTGAGCAGTATGTACGCGATCAGTTGACCACAGCATTGCGAAACCTTCTTGTGACGGTCGCAGATATCAAGAGGACACTGAACGACGACGAGGTTCTCTCAGAAGCTATCAGGTATGTTCAATCTGGCTGGCATAGGCTAGCACGACAATTGACTGACAATCAACTGTTATAAAGACGGAACTCCTTATCAATCGTGGATGACTGTCTCATGTTTGGTGCTCGAGTCGTTATTCCTGCTGCTTTGCGTCAACGGGTTATACGTCAATTTCATGCTGGACATCCGGGGATCAATCGGATGAAAGCAATCGCCCGAAGTTTCGCCTACTGGCCAGGGATGGACGCTGACATCACCGAGTTTGTCAGTCGCTGTACCGATTGTCAACAAGCGGCAAACCTTCCTGCTCACGCAACACAGGTTCCGTGGCCTCGACCTGACAAAGCATGGCCGCGTATACACATTGACTTCGCCGAATGTTCACCCTATTACGTCAGCGCCAACTGAGGTGGCTTGGTCATGTCTATAGAATGGAAAATGGTCGTATTCCGAAAGATCTACTCTACGGTGAGTTGCAATTAGGATGTCGACCATTGTGAAGACCGCACTTGCGGTAAAAAGATGTTTGCAAAAGAGATATGAAAGCTATTGACATTGACCCCGCAAGCTGGGAAGAACTTGCTCTTGACAGCTCACTGTGGAGGCATTGTGTAAAACGTCGTCTGCAAGCCTGGGAGGAGCAAATACAGCTCTTGGCTGCTGAACGCAGATCACGCCGCCGGCGTGCAACTGATGCAATACAACAGAGTTCTGACTATCGTTGCAAGCGCTGCGGGAGAGATTGTTCCTCCCGAATCGGACTGTTTAGTCATTCAAAAAGCTGTAAAACATGAAATTCATGCGACGTGATTTACATCCATGGTCGACTCACGATTAAATTGTCGTCGTCACTACTTCGCTGTTCGTGTATGCTTCTTGTGGAATAGCTTGCCGACAGATATTGTTACCTCAGCGAACGAGCACATCTTTGAACAAAGGTTACGGATCCTTTTGTTGAGAACTACTGCGTTAACCCCTACATATTGATGTCTATATTATTTAACGCACGGAACTACCGTCCATCCAATGATTCTTTTCCCTCAGTCTGTGTTGCCATTGAGGATTATTTTTGCTCCACCTATGAAGAACACGGATATGATCATACAAAAAACGATTTTTTATTTTTTTATACATATATCCTATGGTACTGTACAGCGATTTGCTTTTCCAACCATAAATCTTGAATCTTGAATCTTGACATCGACCGACGGAGGCCAACAACAACAACAATATGGTGTGGCATGTAAATGATAGGTATGTGAACACGAAAAAATTTTTTTAGACTTTTCGCTAATTAGATATTAATAATAAAGCTTCTTATTGAACAGAAATTTTAAAATCAGTTAGATAGTACCTTCTAATTCGCCCGTTGGTACTGAAAATAACAATAATTTTTAATGTACGAACTCAATTTAATTCCGTATTTGCATACATACGCTTCACCTAACCAAAATTTAGAAATTTTGTTTTGTATAAACTTTATTGAAAACTATAAAATATTTTCTTAGTTAACAGATATCGGTTTTGATAGGCTTTTGATGAACACAGCATTGAATGACATTCCAAGCTATGATTTCATTGGTTTGAAGATGCACTGGGATATTTTTTAAACATCAGGCAACAAACAAATTTTATCCTGCCCTAGGTGGAACATTTTAGAAGTTTGTTTAATCTCAAAGTAATGTGTTGCTCACATCCCCCGCACTTACACACCACTACCGGATTCTGGCTGTTGG
The DNA here is from genome assembly GCA_013407085.1 of Atriophallophorus winterbourni. NCBI lineage: Eukaryota > Metazoa > Platyhelminthes > Trematoda > Plagiorchiida > Microphallidae > Atriophallophorus > Atriophallophorus winterbourni. The sequence goes on along the minus strand of JACCGJ010016190.1, from coordinate 69,628 downwards.
CCGTCATCAGGTTTGGACAGTAAGATTAGGTTCAGTGAGCTTGAAACTGTGGATAAATGGTAAACAAAGTTATACGAACCCTATGTAACAGTGGCATTCAAGTATAACTTTGCTTGTTTAATATCGTTTTATAAGCCTACTTGTGGTTAAAATGTGTAAGAACTGGTTTCCGAAAAATAATTGCAGCAACCTCCCGATTTCTCCCGTCAATGAACATTTAGTAAAGTGGATAGAGCAATCAAGTCGGCTGGTTAATTCTTGACTTTGACAATTAATCAATCACACTCGCTTTCTCAGATAAATATTGAACAAAAGCAATAACATCAACTGGCAAATGGGAGATGTACGGTTAAAAATTCTGATATTCATTACATGAGTCATTGTTCAGAAGTAAGAAATAGTTTTGACAACCTTGGAACCACATTCACAATAAAAGCGGTCTAAAAGATCAACTCAAGCTAGTTAATTTATTTTACCCACCAAAATATTGCAAAAACAAAATACCTTACCGAATTTTTTCGAATTTAGTATTTCAAATAGAGAATTCTATTTCTGCTAATGAGATACATGTTGCAGCGGCTCTTTATTAGTCGGTGTTTTATACTTTTAGATACATAATAATGCAAATAGTTATTAATATCAGAATATTGCATATTTTAGGCATCAATCTTCAATTATCCTGAATGCTTTATTAATTTTCAATAAAAAGAAAAGTATCACCAAATTATAACTGTTTAAAACTATTTATATCCTAGTGGATATCAATAATTAATATCTCATGATATTCTAACAGTAAATTTGATGTGAAATATGAATTAAATAAACTGTTGAACAAATTTCAATTACTTTTATTTTGTTCTCTCTTTACTGGTACGATAGAGAATAAGATTGCACTTTGTGAATATTGGATAAACAATAGTTTGTCTCCAATAAAATTTAATTTCCAATTTTTCAATTAATTAAAAGATTTCGCATTAATAAACAAAACGTAATAAACAGTGACTTGTGATAGAAATAAAAGTTATTTTTATTTTGATGTAAAATAATATATGAAAGAAGCTTCCATTGAAAAAAATTCACAATTTTTCTTTCTGATTATCATTCAATATATCGTTGCATGTAAATTTGGACGTATTAAAGGATTTGTGTTTTAAAATTTAACAATTTACAACTCCACAACTTTACGGTATGAACGAGTATGAAAAATATTTGTATATATCGATTAGGGTATATCAGATGTGTAGCTCACGAAAGATGTTCGTTTGCATATCGAAGTCCAATTTCGTTTTAAATATTGTCATGTTCGGAGACTTCACCACCATTTGGGGAATTTCAGAAAATGTATATGATGTACAGCAAAAACGTGTCGGCGACAATTAGTCGGGACACTTTGGATGCAGCGTTATAAGGAATGTCCGCGTGTCACTTTCCCACCACACTTTTGATACAATTGTCTCAATATAATTTTTTTCAGGTATACACTATTCCAATAGATATATTTGACCTCCCTAACAGGTTGTTAGTACTATGGTCAAAATCTAAAATTGATTAAATATATTTAATTGTTTAGCTTAAGGACGGGCACCATAAATGTTAATCAAGCATTATCGATCGAGAACTCAGTGCTATTTTTCACGCAGCATCTCTCTATTTTCAGCGTTGTATAGATGAACAAATTTTAATATGAATATTTGTAATCTAAAACGGAGTGCAAAATAATGCGCTCTCGCTAAATCAATGGAAACTATGGAATGGAATTTAGTGTTTGTCAGCTCGTGAAACAAAACATTGTCGACGTATTTCAAACGGCACTAATAACCTGTGTATCGCATACTACTTTGATAATTGTGAAGACGTCACTCCTGTCTATTCGAATTATATTTCCTTGCAATTCATAGTTAGTTATGATGGCACTGCAATTTTAAGATGAAGATCCGTGGTCCAAAAAATCCCTAGCACCTCAATAGAATTACAAGATAATCAAATATACTTACATGGGGACCGAGAACGCCAACGCTTGCGATCTGAAAAATAATTTTTGGTATTTCTTTAAAATCTTCAGAGTTGTTTTTTTGCCTCATTAAGTCAATTTTGACCATTGAGGTTCATCAAAAGCGTATGAAAGTTTCATGCTACGGTGCATTTAGAATGACTAAACAGTCCGATTCTGGAGTGAAAATCTCCCCTTACAGGACTCACAGCGATGAAACTTACTCGTTGCACACAGGAGGCGTGATCTGCGTTCACCATCTTGAACACGACGCTTCACACAATGCCTCAAAAGTGAGCTTTCAAGAGCAAGGTCTTCCGAAATCGATGTGTCAATGCCGAGAGATTTGATATCTCTTTTGCAAACGTCTGTGTACCGCAAATGTTGTCTGCCCAAATTTCGGCTTTCTGCTTTCAACTCAACGCAGTGCAGGTGTTCTGCAATACGACAACATTTTATTCTGTTCATTACGCCAGCGAAGTTGGCGTTGGCGTAGTAAGGAAAACATGCTTTGCAGGACAGCTTCAAAAAGCACTTTAGCGTTGGTTAATTTGTCCGTCCATGATATGTTAAAGATACCACGGATGCTTCGTGAATGGAAAGTATTAAAGCTTCCGTTCGTGTCTTGCTTGAATAAGCAATGTCTTCCTGCTGTAAATTGTGTCAATTAGTACGCATGGCTGTATATCACCATCTTTGTCTTTACTGTCAACTGCAGTTCCCTTAGGTACGAGAGATCAAAGAGGACATGTTGGCAGCTGCTCTGCAAATTTACTTGAGCGTTATATACATATATATAGAGGTTCCAAGGCTGTCACGGCCGGGGCGGTTTTGGGGATAAGCTCCCAAATCCAAAATTGCTCCAATGTCCCGCGTCTCATATAGCCTCTGACAACCAAGTCCAGCTCCTGACCTGCACGCGTGGTCCTGTGTGACCCGGCGGAACTGCTTCTACTGACAGGAGAAAGGGCGAAGGCGACTGACTGGCGTCTCAAAACCAGCATGCTTCGGGCAGGTGGAGCTCGTTAGTCCATGAAGGTGGCCCACCTAGGGAAAGGAAAACCCTTATCTCAAACCTCCAATGCCCTGTGGCTACATCCATTCATGGAAAAGGCTTCAGGAGTCAACCTCGAGGAAAAATCCGGAGCCGGAGTCCCGTTAGGCAGTCCGAAGTTTGTTCATCTTCGTCCTGCCAGCTCCTGCGACGGCATCGTTGTCCAAACGTATCAGCCTTGCTGTTCCTTTGGTTCCAGTGGTGCCGTGGAGAGGGAGCACTTGCTGCATGGGCAACAGCTAGTTCTCCATATTGAACTGCCCTGGCGTACATCACAACGCACCAATGGAGAGGACACTCCATTCCGCTTCTACGGAAAATAACACGGGAAGCAGCAGATACCGGTTAAAAGCTATGGCTCGACTGGCGCAGAGCTAAGCGCCTGGGGCTGCTTTCGACGGTGGGAGAGACTTCAGGTCTCATTGGACGGCTACCGCCCGCCTCAAGCTGGGCAGCCCCCAGTCAATAAGGTGCCGTCTCGCCACGGTCTGCTATCCTCATTGGGTGCATGGGGATTAGGAATCAACCGACAAGCAGACTGTATTTTTCCGCACCAGCGAATCGAAATACCAAACAACAAATGTCAGTTCTGAAACTTGGAACCTGGAACGTCCGGTCCATGCTTCCAGGATTTCATGACGACGTCTCGAATATCAGAGGCGTTAGAAAGTCCGCCGTGATTAACAACGAGCTAAAAAGGCTGAATGTCGACGTGGCTGCCCTAAAAGAGACACGATCACCAGACACTGGTAAGCTAACAGAAAGTGATTACACATTCTTTTGAAAAGGAAGAGGTTCTGATGAGCCTCGACTGCATGGAGTTGGGTTTGCCGTGCGAAACGACATATTAAAAGCAACAGAACCGAGCAGCAGCGGGAGCGAACGGATTTGGACTCTAAATCTGAGGTGCATTACTGGTACCATTACGTTGGTCAACGTTTATGCACCGACGCTCTCTGCGTCGCCTGCTAAAAAAGACGCTTTTTATCATAACCTCACAGCCGTCCTGAAAAACCTGCCACAGAAAAACTGTGTAGTAGTATTGGGTGATTTCAATGCCAGAGTTGGTGCAGATTACGAGTCTTGGCAAAGCTGTATCGGAAGGTTCGGTATAGGTAAAACCAATGAAAATGGGCAACGCATTTTAGAATTGTGCACACAGTTCAATCTTTGTGTCAGTAACACTTTCTTTCAAACAAAACCACAGCATAAAGTCTCTTGGAAACATCCTCGCTCTAAGAATTGGCATCAGCTTGATCTTATTCTCGTTAAGCTAACTAATATAGGAAGCGTGCTCCTCACCAGATCATATCAAAGCGCAGACTGCGACACTGATCATTCACTGGTCTGTGCAAAACTGAAGCTTCCCCACACGAGATTTCACCGCACCAAATCGTCTGCTAAGCCTAGGATAGACGTCACTCGCATGTGCGAACCTAATCTAACTGCGAAATTCGCAAAAGCCTTCGCAGACGAATTCAACAAGACAACCCCACTTGAATCTGTTTCAGAAAACTGGGAATTGATAAAAAGCAACATATGCCGAGTCGCACTCTCCACGTTCGGTCCGAAGAAAGCTCGAACGAGCGACTGGTTCGAAGCGAACGCTTCTGAGATGACTGCTGTGCTGGATGAGAAACGCTCAGCGGTCTCGAGGTTCAAAGGTATGCCAACCGATGAAAACTTACGTCTTCTAAGATCAGCTAGAAATACGGTCCAACAGACTGCAAAACGATGTGCAAACGACTATTGGGCTGAAGTTAGCCTCAATATCCAAAAAGCTGCGGATACCGGAAATTTTCACGGTATGTATGATGGGATCAAGAAAGCCATTGGCCCAAACAAACTTAAAATGGCTCCCATTAAGTCTTTATCTGGTAAGCCGACTGTCGACAAAACTCAACAGATGGATAGATGGGTAGAGCACTTCTCCTCTCTCTACTCTAGGGACAGTACGGTTCTACCGCATGCACTTGAAAATGTCGAACGGTTGCCGACCATTGAATATCTAGATACCCCTCCTACTCTTGATGAGCTCAATAAGGCAATCGACCGCTTAGCGAATGGAAGGCCCCTGGTGACGACGGAATTCCACCTGAGCTCATCAAATGCGGTAGAGCAGCATTATTACAGCCTCTTCACCATTTGCTTCTTCAGTGCTGGCAGGAGGGGGGTGTCCCACAAGAGATGCGAGACACAAAGATCATCACGCTATTTAAGAATAAGGGTGACAGAGGCGACTGCAACAATTACAGAGGAATCTCCCTTCTGAATGTTGTAGGCAAATTGTTTGCTAAAGTCTTACAGATCCGGCTGCAAGTTTTAGCTGATAGAATTTACTCCGAATCTCAATGTGGCTTCCGCAAGGGAAGATCAACCGTTGACATGATCTTCTCCCTGAGACAACTTCAAGAAAAGTGTCGGGAACAGCGTATGCCATTATACGCTGTTTTTATTGATTTAACTAAGGCATTCGACTACGTAAGCAGGGAGGGTCTTTTCAAAATGCTTGATCTGATAGGCTGCCCCCCAAGACTGCTCAAGCTCATTATTTCGTTTCACTCAGGCATGAAAGGCTCAGTCCATTTTAAAGGTTGCAGTTCAGGAGCATTTGAAATTCGCCAAAGCGTCAAACAAGGGTGTGTTCTTGCTCCCACACTGTTCGGCATTTTCTTTGCTCTGCTTCTGAAGCACGCTTTTAGGACGAGAACAGAAGGCATTTACATACGCACGCGAAGTGATGGCAAGCTTTTCAACCTGAACCGGTTGAGAGCACAAACCAAAGTACGGGATGTGATAATCCGTGACCTGTTGTTTGCCGACGATGCAGCCTTTATTACTCACTCCCAAGAGAACCTACAGTCGCTAATGGACTGTTTTTCGTCGGCATGCAAAGACTTTGGCCTAACAATCAGCATGAGCAAGACCAACGTCCTTGGTCAAGGAACTGTATCGCCACCAATCATCACTGTTGGAAACTGTCAGCTTTAACCAGTACATCACTTTACATATCTTGGTTCAACCATTGCGGATAACCTCTCGCTAGAAACGGAGATTGATAAGCGGATTGGCAGAGCAGCTGTCATTTTGTCCCGATTGAACTCTCGTGTTTGGGGTAACCGCAAGCTGACTGTAAAGACAAAGATGATGGTATACAGCGCGTGCGTACTAAATGCTTTACTATACGGCAGTGAAACCTGGACCACCCACGCAAGACACGAACGGAAGCTGAATGCTTTCCATCTACGAAGCATCCGTCGTATCTTGAACATATCGTGGATGGACAGAGTGACTAACGCTGAAGTGCTTTCAAAAGCTGGTCTACAGAGCATGTTCACCCTATTACGTCAGCGCCGCCTGCGGTGGCTTGGTCATGTCTATAGAATGGAAAATGGTCGTATTCCGAAAGATCTACTCTACGGTGAGTTGCAATTAGGAAGTCGACCATTGGCAGACCGCACTTGCGGTACAAAGATGTTTGCAAAAGAGATATGAAAGCTCTTGACATTGACCCCGCAAGCTGGGAAGAACTTGCTCTTGACCGCTCACTTTGGAGGCATTGTGTAAAGCGTCGTCTGCAAGCCGGGGGGGGGGAGCAAATACAGCTCTTGGCTGCTGAACGCAGATCACGCCGCCGGCGTGCAACTGATGCAATACAACAGGGTTCTGACTATCATTGCAAGCGCTGCGGGAGAGATTGTTCCTTCCGAATCGGACTGTTTAGTCATTCAAAAAGCCGCAAAACATGGAATTCATGCGATGTGATGTACATCCATCGTCGACATCGACCGACGGAGGCCAACAACAATATATATATAGAGAGAGAGATGGACCGCGAATGCGAAACTGCGCGAGAACGTGAATTCTCATAAGGAACGCACTTCAACGTGATTGAATAAGTTGTCTTTCCAAATAATATAACATAGTGGCTTTCGTCAAAACATGATTACTATTTCATTGTGTTATTTCTATCTGATAGATGCATTACAAAGAAAACAATTACGCGTTTGTGTCGTGAAGAACCATGCAATGACCATTTTACCGGCGTTAATACTGAACATATGCATCTTGTCGTTCTCCATAATTACTCGAAAATTATAATATTGTTTTCAATAAGAACAGCGAAAGGGGATGAAATGTGAGGCCAATTTTACGTTTGTGTAAAAGTCAATTGCTTGTTGGTCACCAGTCGATGCGATAGATAGTACAATAGTAGAATGCGATTTTTTTAATTAATACTTGAGCTGACATTGATCAAAGTAAGATAAGTTGCCAGAGAAGTCAGAAATGAAATTAAGACTCCATCCTTATCAGATACTCCTACAATTTCAGTTATTCTGCTGCTGTCTGATCAATCCCATGCGGAATGAGATCATTAGACATTCGCATTAAACTTTCTATTATTGCTCATGTAATTGATACCAGATGACTATCTGTTGTGACAAACTCTAACCAGATTGTAAATGTGACTGTAGATCCTGCGTGAAAAAAAGATCGGCATGTGTCCGAACTATGGTCATTTGTAAATATTTAAAATTGTCTGATAACTGGAAACTTCAGTTGACGGTGTGTCATAAGTCAAGCGCTTCGTTTACGGAACGGAGGAATACTCATCACATAGTTCACATTCGGGAGTAATGTTATTCAACTTCATTCAAATCCTTTGTGATGCGAAAGGATTTAACACCAGTAAATATCTAGAATTAGCTAAATATTTCATCACTAACTGTAACTGGTTCTGACTATTTTTGTTGGTTTGATGAATAGTCTACATGTTGGAACTTTATACAAAGTGTTCAACTAGTGATAGCGGCATTTTTACCCTGGTTTTTTTCTTTTAAAGACTTAGCTGATCCGTTCTTTTCTTATTGTGACTTACAAATATTTAGTGCTTTCGAACGGGTTTAGCTCAATGTATGCAAGATTATCTACTTTATTCCATCGGCAAACACACATTGGTAAATTTAAAAGTTACAGTTTGAATGTGAATAGCGCGGTTACTTCTTCCCGACATACAAGTTCTTCACATCTATTTCCCTTTAGTGCACGAAGAACTAGTCAATGCACGAAATTTCTGTTGCGCGCTTGTTTGCGTCACAAGTATTTTTTAGCACACGTATTTTTATTACGAATTCCTTCCTCATATTTGTCTCTTTTCAAAACTCTAACATTATCCATGCGTACGGGATTTTCTGACGTTGCTTTGAGATATTGGCAAATGTTCACTCCGGTAGAAACCATTGCTCGAATAATTTATTATTTATATATCTGCTATTCCGGCGCTTCCGTTGAGGGAGTTACTACAAAGCTGATTTCTAAATGAACCATTCAAAAATAGTAATTTTGCAACAACTAAAATAGAAAACAAAGTTATACTTGAATTCCACATTCACACAGGGTTCTTACAACGAGCCACGATGTTCAAACACAGAATCACAAAGTGATTATTGATCAAGCAATTGAGGCGCTTATGGATGGCCACAGTAATGTATTGCTCACATTGTAAGTGCGGGGGATGTGAGTAATACATTACTTAAAACAGAAAATAGTTTGTACAATTTACTAAGGATACATTTACATGTATTTATCAGATTCATTCAATATCCATAGAGATATACATCATGTTATTTACCTGGGGTGGGTGATCGTGATCGTTGAGAACCTTTAATATGATATTTATGAAAAATTAGTAGAGGAAATATTTTATAGTTACCCAAAATTTAATAAATTACGTTTGTGTGAATATTTAAGATTCACTATCTTCTGATCTGAAATGTATGTATCATCATATTCTTCCTCCCGTGTCCGTTAAACCGATTGAGTGGTTTATTCTTATTGCGATCAACGTGTAGACACTTTTTGTTCAAACTTATATCTCCAAGGATTTTGGTGTAACGATTCGCAGAACAGTTCCCATGAATTTCAAATATTTCGCCTGCTTACTATTCAAAGAATATAGTTGAAATTCTGTTTATTAAACGGGAATGATAAAATTGAAAAAGTATTCAGAAATGAGTGATTAGTCTAACTGATTTAGAATTATAGGCTTATAATATTTGAGAGATTTATTGATCAAGCCTGGTTGGTTCAGTTTTGTTTATATTTTTTGATGTTATATAATCCAGAAGGAAACAATTAGCAACTGATAAGCCACTAAGTGTTACCAGATATAATTCGGTATCAATTTCAAGAATTTCTTCCAAATTTAGCACAGGGTGTAAATTTATTTCGGGTTATTTATTGCAAATTTTTTTTAGCTTTCTAGCTGCACTACAAGCAAGTACCCCAATTTCTAATCAACTTGAATAACAATGTTACTTCTTTCGCTTTGGTGTACCATTCAACATACGGTAACTCACATCAATGTAATTAATTGGTAGTACATTATACAGCAGATATAGTGAATACTGCGAAATGAGTAGATAAAATGTAAACTATCGATTTGAATTTTTAGCCACATTATTAAATCCTTCAAATGTATTAATATATAAATGTGCAGGTGGATGAGTAAATCTGATGTGCTTTCATACCTCGTGACGGTGTTGGAGAACTTATTGAAGCTGGTAAATTATTATGAAATAATGTCGGTATAAGATAGATGCTGAATAACAATCAAATATTTCTCGATCGGCATAGTCATAGTAATAACTAAATTATTAAATAATTAATAAATATCTGGCTTGAAGTAATTTTGAGTTCAAAACACCGGATGAACTAAACTGGAAATGTTTCATACATATATATAGAGAGAGAAAGAGGTGCAGATAAGCTTTTAGAAACTTATGTTTATAACACTGTCGAATGCAGAGTTACATTTGGTATAACAAGGCCTCATCACCTAAAAACGAATTTGTCATATTTTCATTTGTATAGAAATTTAACGGTCTTCGCAATTTGTCGGTTAGGACACCGACCAATATGGACTCGGGCTATCATCTGTTAACTCAATTGATACTTCAGTTGATTCGATACCTTCAAAGAAATGCTAAACAGAAAATCGGGTACAAAACAGTTTTTGTTTTGGATCATGTTCATGTTAATTGTATCGAGCATATATATATATATATATATTATATATATATATATTATATATATAGTAAAAGTTGAAAAGTATACTCTATTACAATCTTCGTCTTATTATGCTTGTCTGAGTTGTGTTGCTGAAAGCATGCAGTACGTCTTTGAAAGAAAAAAGAAAAACACTAAATCAAGTGTACAAGATTGCATCTGGAGTAAGGCTCTGAGGAAATATATGAAACTAGTTCCTTTTCGAAAACGTTTAGATGTGTAATTATCCTTACAGAATGGAAAGAAGTATATGTTATTAATATAATTATATAGTGTGACCGACTACTACTTGAACTAGAGTGTCATCACGCGAACATCTCCAATAAATGAGTATTTTGCGATTTTTCACAGAACTAAGAATTGTTCTATAGCATGTACGACCTCCATACTCGATAAAAATTTAAAAAGCAACTTAAAGTTTAACAGGTCCTCTAAGTTTGCAGTCCCACATAAATAAATCGAATTAATACAGTAACTAGAATCCATACGACGCAGAAAAATGCTTGGGCAGCTGCAGACAATTACAAACTGATGTTTACTGAGGCTGAATAATAATATAAAGTGGTTCAAAATATAGGTGAAGAATATGCTGATATATCGTACGGAAACGTTGAGGTTAGCATAGACGTTCGTAGAAAGTCATCACGAAGTGTAAATGCATCGGATGACTTATGGTTAATCATCAGAAAAAATCCCATACCTATGTAATGTGTTGTGCTCACATCACCATCCCTTACACACCACTACCGGTTTCTGGCTGTTTGCCGTCATCAGGTGGAGAACGTAAGATCAGGTTCAGTGAGCCTTGAAACAGTGGAAAATTATTCTTTCAAAATATTGGTAAACAAAGTGCTGATATACCGTACGGAAACTCTGAGGTTAGTATAGTAGTTCGTACAAAGGCATCACGAGCTGTAAATTCATCGGAAGCATTAAGGTTAACCATCAGAAAACATCCCATAGCTAAATTATTTTTTTCCAAGTTTGACACTTCATTGGGCATACCATTTAAAGTAGATAAATAAGGTATGAAAAGATTAGTATGACTTGATATCAACTGATTTAATACGCAGAAATTTAGAGAATTAATAATGTTGATCAATGACATGCCATTGGCTGAGTGAATATGTAGTTTAAATTAGTATAATTCTTATTGCAATATAAATTGAAACTATGAAGTTTTAATTCGAAACTTTTATGACTCTCACGCCACAGATGCTAAGATTAAAGTCTCCATTCATCTGAAGGTTTTCGAATCTTAGAATATGATATGCAATCAGCTTTACAATAATAAATTTCAACTTCATCAGGATCCGAAACATTGCAACAAAGTTTCAAAGCTGATGCATTTCATCAAATTTTGAAGAGTTCCAGTGTTTAAAACATTGTGTTTATCGAACTAAATGTATTCAGCTGAATATTGCTCACCATCTGGTGTGTTATATCGAGAATTTCCATCACCTCTTCGAAACGTTTATTTTGTGAGATGCACATAATAATAGTGAGAAGTATAATAAATTCTATTTTGTTATTGGAACCCAGTTTTACGATGAAATATTCATATGATAACACTAAAATCTAATCGATTTATAAAGAAAGTTTTCATAAGTTAGCGTTTGTTTTCAAGAAGTAGTTTGATTATTATTAGCAAAGTAAAGCGCATTTGGATTTCTTGAAAATAGTCGTTTCCAGATAAGTTAACAACATAAAAAAATAATCACGAATCATGAATTCTAAAATTAAAATATAGGATAATTTGTCGACATGTTTGGAAGATTTCCAAACGTTTTGAAAGAAAATATTTTGTAATAAGCATCAGGTTCAAAGTGCCTAACTATTGCAAAACAGTTTCAAGACCGAACTGTAGTTTATGCTGCTTCGTGAATTATTAATCCACCAAATTCTTGGAACATGTCTCATGGTCTGGCCGTATTATTTGTATAACTGCTCATATTCATCTTCACCGTTTAGTATTTATCTCCATTAATGTTGTTTGATATCAATGAAAAGTTCCTGCTTTTTTAAATAAACTATTTTTCCCTTAATAATTGCTTTAAGGTGATCGTTCTTTCCGAATCGGGGAGCTATATCATCTGAAAACTGTTGAGCATGAAAAAGACATGCGTTGGTGATGTACATCCAAGGTCGACATCATCTGAATGTGGCTATCAACGACATGAAATTTGATGATATTTTTCAGACTTCAAATTGAAATGAGTTGCGAAATAGCAGTTCAAATATTCCACTCAATGAAACATATAGTTTTAAATTTCACATACGTAGTGGCGAAACTATTTGAAATATATCATCATCTGTTTCAGAAATCGAGGATACATCTGAAAAAACAACGATTCATATCTATATGTCATGAGTGTAAAATTATTTTATTCAGAATAAAAATTGCCGATTATTTTTAACAATGTTCTCAATTATTTTAAAATCACTTTGTACGACTCTTTGAAATATTCCGAAATATGTTGAATATTTTACCGGAATGGAAGTTTTATAGGCTGTCTAAGCATTTGTGGTAGTATGTGAAAGTTAGCGTTTATTATCCAGATGTGATCTATTGAATGAGCTAGTATCGTTTTTCATTTTTTGTTGAAATGATTTCTTGCTTAAAGCTTAATGAAAAGTCTCTAACCAGAATGTATATTTCATTGATGTTAACCATGCCATAAAATGCAGTCAAACGATGTTAAGTTTCATTTCTTTCGTTTCCATTTGATACAGCGTGATTAACGTCAATTTTTTCAAACATTTTTTCCGTTTGCAGTCACCCAGCCACGGTGTTGATTTTACTTGATTTGTAGCATGTTTGGAAGTCAACAAGATTTGTACGTCCTACACGCTTTCGATATTACAAATATCATATATTGAGAATTCTTGGAAGTTTGTTTTCGCAAGACAAAAAACTTAGAAAAGATTTTGAAAATACATCATATGAAAATAATTTTAAATGTTGCTAGCTCTATCATTAATGCTCATTGTATTTAGTTGCTACTGTCAGGGAAAAGTAAAACTGTTTATAAACTGGGGTGACTAGCAAACCAAATATTTCCACAGATTAATTTTATCTGAAATTTGTATTAAAAAGAAGTTTTTTATGAAATTTATTTAATAAAAAATATTTTTCTGTCGATTAACATCGATTGACTTTATGTATCGCATCGAATCGCCGCAAATCGAATGATTACAGCCAGCTTACGTTTGTTTGATTACTTTTGCGCAACTGGGATAATTGATATACTCTAATGCAACTATGATTTCGTACTTTATTAGGGAGTTGTAAATCGGAGATGAAGCGAATAAAAGGTCAATTGGTTTTTTTAATAAGACACTAGCATCTCTCTCCGTGTGTGTTGCGCTTCAACTGTCAGCATTTTCAGCGCCAGTCATTTTCTACGAGTAGATGTTAGATGCTCTTGTTTGTCAGTCTTTTCAATTGAAATTTTACCAGTTATCCACAAAAGATGAAAAATAGATTAATTATAAACAACGGTAAACTTGTATGCTACTGTTAAACAGGGTTCTCACAAACAACCACAATGTTAAAATAAATAATCACAACGTAATTCTTGGTCAAGCAGTCAAGGCCCTTCTAAACGACCAATATATTTTGCTGCTGACATGGTGTGTCATGTAAGGGATGGGTATTTGAACACGAAAATAAATTGTTTATACTTTTCCCTAATAATTAATATAGATTATAACATAATATATATATATATATATATATAATATTTATATATATATGAATTTAATATTAATAATAAAACTTCTTTTTAAACAGATATTTTAAATTCAGTAAAATAGTACCTTCTAATTCGTCCGTTGTTACTGAAAATAACATAATAATATTTTTAATATATGAACATAATCTCAATTCAATTCCTTATTTGCATACAATCGCTTCATATAACTGAATGTTCCAACTTTGTTTTGTATAAACTTTATTTAAAATTATAAAATATTGACTTAATTATCAGATATCGGTTCTGATAGCCTTTCAATGACGGGTGTGTTGAATGATATTCCAAAGCTATGAATTTATCGGTTTGAAGCAGCTCATGGGATATCCTTTCAACATCAGGTAACAAACAAATTTTATCCAGTCCTGGGTGGAACATTTGAGAAGTTTATTTAATCTCGTTATATCAGCGTACATGTGGTTAAAATGTGTAGAAACTGGTTTGCGAAAAATAATTGCGGCAGCCTTCTGCTATCTCTCCTCAATGAACATTTATTAAAGTGGGTTGAGTCAATTCTTGACTTTGACAATTAATCAATCACACTCGCTGTCTCAGATAAATATTGAACAAAAGCAATAACATCGACTGGCAAATGGGAGAGGCATGGATGAAAATTCTGATATTCATAACATGAGTCATTGTTCAGAAGTAAGAAATTGCAAGTCTGATTTGAAATTATCGAAAAGCTTTATAACTTGAGAAATGTTTAAATATTTGAAAACATATTTGCTTTTTTTCGATTTTTCAACTCAAATTTCACGTGTATTTTGTTGCTAAAAAATTTCATAAATTTCATGAATAATGAAACGCGTTGTTTAAGCATGTTGCAATAATCATTCAAGTGGACAAGGTATCATTAGTTTAATGCACGATTGCTATAAAATGTTCTCCGTTACCATGATGCACTCATTTCATTTATCTCGAAAGTTATGAAGCGATTTGTGTGTGAACTAATCGAGAGTCATCTTGAAAACCTAAACTTGTTGTCCAGAAGGCAACATGGTTTTAGGAAGTCACGTTCTTGCATGACTAACCTATTGGAGACAATGAATGTCTGTATGAGGGAGTGGATGTGTTTGGTTGCGTGCTTCCGTGTTACTTGAACATATCTAAAACATCTGATCGCGGGGACCATTCTATTCTCCTGATAAAGCTAGTGTGTGCATTTCTATCTGGCTGGGAAGCTACGATTTTGAACGCAAGGCAACTGAACGCATCTACGGTGAGATGACTAGGGACATAGAATGGTCTAGCTGTGTCCCACAGGATTTGATACATTACCCGGTTCATCTTGTTTTACATCAACGACCTTTCGAAACTTGTTACAGCTAAGATGGTTCTTTTTGTGGACGATGCTAAACTTTAAATTCGAATCAAGTCAAGGGTTGCCTGTTTGCACATACAGAGTGATTTATATATATTCAACAACTGTTCACAGAGGAACAAACTAACATTCAAATTAGGAAGGTGCAAAATGTTGCAAATAGGTAAAGATTTTCCATTCATCCACAAACTTGGATCATATAAACTGGAACGGACAACAGAAGAGAAGGACCTCAGCATTTGGATCAATGGAAGTCTGAAGAACAGCGTGCAATACGAAGCCATGTACAGCTGGGCTAGACACATGCTAAGTATACCTCGACGTATATTTGTTTTTTTCTCTTGAAACATTCCCCTTGCGCCTTAATCCACATATTACCAAAATGATTGATTACTCAGTGCGAACTTGCGCACCAGGGCTATAAAAGAACATCAAGATGATCGAGAGGATTTATCACTGAGCAACTAAAATGGTGGGCAGTCTCCGCAACCTACCATATTAGAATTGCCTGGTTCAACTTAATTTGGACACACTGCCTCGCAGACTGGTTCGATTAGATCTAATCCTAACTCATTAACTAATAAACTTAAAGAGGCGTCTATTTTGCTTCCGGTCAAGCCATACCACACGCACTCATACGTTGGTATTGGATAACCCAAATTCTCACCGAAAATGTCGTCGGTTCTTCTATAGCGGTTGTGCGTTTGTTTTTTAAAGAACTCATTACCGCCAGACGTTGTACAATCATCTAGTGAAAGAGATTTTCAGGAACAAACTGGATATATTTATGCTTAACAATTCACACTATATCCCGTTACATAACACATTTCAGCAACTCTCCAGGTCATTTATATTCAAGAATATTTTTCCATCATATGGAAACAATACATGTCATTTTTATCTAACTACGAAACCGTCGATTTTTCGAGTGCCTGAATTTTTTATTGTCATTTTTTATCTTTATACGAATATCATATGATGTTTTACAGCAACAAGATTTTGATATTATAAATTCTTGAATTTTGAATCCATATTGCATATTGTTGCGGTCAATGACGGATCTCCATGTATATTAGTGGTTCGACCGATATTGATCGAAATGAACATGAACCACCAACGGAGAATAAATGATGGCAAGAAGGTTTTGTACTCTTATGAAAAAATAGATAGCAAACAATAGCCCAGATGAACGATTTCTGATGGACAACTTCATAACTGGTCATATGAGATCAAACTGATGTTCAATTTTCAACCGACTAAAATGCTACGCATATTTTGTGATTTAGCATCTCATAATGGTTTAGACTAATATATCGACTACGCAAATGTTGAAAACCACAAGTGTGGCTAGATTACTGGCAGCTTGAAAAAAACTGCTGGAAGAACCTTTTTAAAAATTTCTCCTTCGTTTCCAGACCCTGGAAAGCAAATGATTGCACGTACTTCTCGGGAACATTTTACTGATGACCAAGTATATAGGCCATTGCTCGAAAGACTGGGTACTCTTCTAGCATGTTTGTGCCATCGAGCTTCTATACTGTTTCAATGATTAGAAAATTATACCGAACGCTGAGCAACTAAGATCATTGGTTCTAATTACTTACGTATGCGAATAAATGCCCTTTCATTAGCAAGTTATAAGTATAGGTTTAATTCAAATAGAAATTGATTTAATATATATTACGCAATCATTTGGGTAACACTGCAACTGACTTTAGTCGTCATCACGTGGAGAAAGTATGATTAGACAGAATAAATGTCCATTGATTAAAAAGGTACAAAACGCAAAAGTTTGAAAATTTAACACTTCATTCATTTATTCATGAAAAGTAATTTCTAAATTTACCAGATGAAGATGAATCATTTGGATCTATTTCAATGTAATTTTTTTATTATAAAAAGTCATTTGATCACCGAGATGTCTGTTTTTATAAAATACAAATTGTTTGTTTGTATTAAGTTGAAACCAATGTCGTTATAGTTAAATCCATTCTATTTGGAAGTAAATATTTATGCGAATGCAGTAATATTCAAGGTCCTGTATTTATGGGGACAAAAAGATTTCTTCTTCAGATTTATCCCACACACCAACAAGTTGAATCAATGTTCCTGTTCCTTATTGTTTAGTTTGTTTTGCATCAAAATCTACCCGCTTTAATTAATCATCACATATAATTAATAATAGAACTTTCATGGCGGTAAACATCATAGGATTAACAATAATGTTTACCCTTAATCCGTATGAATCAAATTCATGTGCATATCAAAAGTAGAATAATTTCTCAGCACGTGGACGTATCAGTGATGATTCTAAACGTCGCAAAAGTGACTCTAATGTTTAGAATGAAGTGTATGATAATTATGTGATTAATTCAACTCTGAGCTTAACTGAACTCAATTGAGCATTTTCTGATTACAGAGTGAACATCTTTCGATGCGGCGAACAATAAGTAAGATTCTTCAGTTTTGCAATCGTATACAATACGTTGTATAGTTAATGTGAATTCTCCTTGGTATCTGTTTCATGCAATTGTTATTGTTTATCAGCCATTGGTCAATTTACAAATTTTGTTTATCTGATGACTTTGCATCACGTGTACACATAGGTGAAAAGTTGCGAAAGCGATCGCTTTTATAATTAGCCATCAATAAATTTAATTTGGTTTGAAAATGATTATTTGAATGCATCTTTATCATATACCGAGCCACGAGTGTTTTCGTGCTGTTTGCATTCATCAGGTAAGGACAGTACACTCGGGATACGCATGCATATTGATTAATTTGCTCTACTATATTTAGCAGATTTTTTATTGGTAATCTGTTCTTCTGTAACTTCAAGTTTTCTGAAACAACCTTGATCGAGAATCATGTTAGTTATTTGGCACAGTAATTCAACGAACCTTCGGAGATTGCCATTTTCCCTGCGAAAAATGTTGAGGTTGTATTAATATTAGAGGTTTGTATAAAAATATTTTGCTTGGATTTAACAGCAAAATTTAAAGATTGTAGCATGCCACGAAATTACTTCAATTCCTATTACAAAAGATATGAATTATAAAGCCACAATTGGATTAGGTTGGCGGAACAAACCTGTTCAATTATATGTGCCCACACATATGGAGATGATGTTAATCTCATGGTTTTATATAAAGATTCTTCTTGGCATGTATTTCCATTGCACTCACTACGACCGGCTTCGTGCTGCTTGCACTTATCAGGTATGCATACTTCTTTCGGGATCCGTATGACTTGATACAATGGAGAAACAAAAAGTATTCAACAGCACCTTGAAGATATAATCACTCTCTACCATTTCTCCATTTTTAAGGTGTGTTCTTCCGAATTAAATTATCACTAACCGATGAGTGCAAACACCAAGAGAACACTCGTTGTATATGTGTGAAAAAATGCATGCATGATTATTTAACACCTCTGACACAGGTTCAAAAAAATTCGACAAGCTCATTAAAATCCACTAGAAAGGTTTGCTGGGAGCGTACAATCGAAAATCTTATTAAATTTGAAAATTTAATTGAAATTAAATAAACTAGTATGACAATTGAAATGTGACTCCTCTCAGTATAGTATACAATATAGATTTACAATCCGTTAAAATGACTAAGAACGAGTAATATTCATAGTTCGAGCTTCATAGAGTGGAACTTCTGTTTGGGATATAGGTAACTTAAACTGAGGTAAATTTAGATTTTGGAGTCGTCTTGATCACTATATTAACGTTTACCTTTTTTTAGTTGCCAATTCATTCATTAATTTTATTTTTCCTCAATAATTCATATGATAATAAATTGCGAAATAAATGCAAAGTTAACTGTACTTTTAAAAGATTGATGTGGGAAAAATATGGTTGTGATTGGTGCATATATTAAATTCGATATTCAATATTGAAATGTAATAAAATGGTAAACAGCTTCAGAGAATAATGCGCTGTTTTAGTATAACAAACTATATATCGTAAATGAATAATTTAAAACGTGATTAATGGTTTTACTGGTTTTACAATGATTAATATAATAATAATATTAATAAAATAACATACACGTAGATTTGATTAAAATTAATTGAAGCAATTATATGTACTATATATTCTGCGAGTGAGTGGCTCGGTGGGAGATACTAATTGTTAATGCAACGAAGTTGTATCACATGGAAACGATTTGAGACCATCCTTTCGATACATAACATAAAGCAGTTATATTTGTTGAGCGCGTGTTCTTCGGACTTTTAAATGATTGGTAAGGCTTCGTTAAAATGACGAACATCATAATTAAATAAAGCGAATTTAGTCGACAAATATTATAGTCCTGATACATTTTCTAGGATTACATAAAAATGACGTAAAACGTGCTCCAGTTCCAAATATTGTAGAAAATGAAACAACTCACGTATTCTTCGCATAAGCAAATCTGTTGAATCTAATTGGTGTAGAAACTATAATTTAACTGCAAATTGATATAATCTAAACTCAATCGCTTGATATTGGCAAAATGTATTAACGTTAAGTAGTGAGGTTCGTTTATTGCCTACATTAAAAACAATGTGAAATATCTTTGTGATTTTTTACCAGTCAGGTTCACATATCGTGCTTAACTGCAAATATGTTGCACTTTCCTCATTGAAGGCTATCAATCGCGTAAATTTTAAAATGTGTTATATAGGTTGAACACGGTGAAATAAAATGCAGTATAAAACGATTAAATTACATCATTTCCTAAATTATGCATAAAAATTTCAATATATCATCATTACACCAAATTCTTCAAATTTATAATGTTTTATTTCACGATTACTTACTAATGTTTACACGCTATGAGTAGTTTCGATGTATAGTAATATTGCAATTTTTATGTAGTTTACCCCCGACAATTTGTTACCAGTTTCAAAATCCAAACCTTCGAATTAAATGGATAGTTATATGTTAAAATTCAAAAGTCTATTCAAAATCAAATATTTCCAAAGTCTATAATGTTTGATTGGTCCACAATGGCGATTATATTTTTTAGTTATTAGTAATCTATAGCTCAATGGAAAAGTAATTCATAAATGTATTCCAGCATCAGTTTATCTCTCAGTATGAATTATCTCGTTCATTCTGTTAACATCAATTAGGTTAGTATTATCTTATGATTATTCTATCACAATTAGATCACATTTTTCTGTATACTAGCTCTCAATTGTGATTGTGATATTTGCCTGATAAAAAACTTATTCGTTAAATTGTGTCAAAGCAATTGAAAGTAGCAGCAATTAGCTAAGTTGATTATATCATTTTAAATCATTAATTTTGTGAAACTTTTTATATTTTTTTCTGTAAATTACTAGTGTAGTATGAAAATAATTACGTCTAGACACTTACTCGGAATAATGGCAAATACAACCTGGATCAAAACCAAGATTGCTAGCAGTCGGTACATCATTTTTCTAACGATCTTCTCCGGATTGTTCTTTCAACCAACTTCGCCTTTATATGTTTGGCATGAAAACTAGTCACGGTTGATAATTTCACGAATTTAATTGGACGTCGTAACATTGAAGCGAACATAAACCTCGCTAAAGCTTTTAATGTTAAAATCAGTCAATCGATAACGTGTATGTATTTGACTAATTCATAATTGTTCAGATTAAATCGATGTAATATATGAGAAAACTTGGCTGAGTTCTACCATGACCGAAAAAATCAGAAAACATAGATGCGTATGAAATTCAGCATTCGTAAATGTGTGTTTAAAATTCCGAAGTTTTACCTGACTGTGGATAACGATACGCTGAAACAAGCAACTGGTATTCCAGTTGGTAAACTAGATGGATTTGTCTAACTGGCATTTAGGCAGACCAAACAATTTGATAACTTAACAATACATCGTTACATTACACATCAATTATTCGTCTGAAAAATGCTCGCAAATTGTTCGGTTTGTGGATGAGTCTCTGATACATACTCATGTCCTGTTCATTTTACCGCAGACTATATAAAAGGTTATTTATCAATACAACTCAGTTGCCTCCTAATCATTTATCTTCCAATATTCTAGTTAGTAAGGATATATCTCACACCATTTCTATTCAAACTAAACAATTAGCCTAACGGGTGACACGAAAAATATTTGGTGGATTGGCTTGGTGATTATTATCTCGTTTAAATTCCTTTTCTGGGAAAATCACAACCTTATCCTGTTCATAAAAATGATCTTGTACACATTATAACACAACGTCTTGCTGAAACGATAGGCAAAACTTAAGCGAAACGAATTTAGTGTGCATTCTCAGTAATTTAAACGAGCCGTGTTTAGATTTGCTGACCCGTCGTTAACTCATGTTAAGTCATATCTTTTGGAGATACACACGGAATTATTTCAATCACTCTGTTTCTAATCAGGACCTTAAACTCGCGATTTTCTGTCTCGCATCTAGGCACACTGCAATACACGTTTGTGAATTAAAGTATTGTGAAATTACGTTATAAATTCTTCAATCTTAATCCTAAGGCGGTGCTTACAAATATAAACGTGTCCGTTTTGTTTTCAGCCAGAGATGACTAAAATTAAATCTCGGATGCTTAAGGAGATCACTCTCCGACCGGTGTTATGAATCTGATAATGCCAACATGATGCCTACCAACATGTGGCTACATTGATGGCGAGGATCTAACCTCAATGTGCTTGATATATCCAGATCTTGGTCATTCATATTGACTGAAATCGAGTGACAACGAAGCCACTCTAAAGCTATCGATATCGGACAGTTGTTTTATCATCACAATACCTTCAGTACAGAAATAAAGTCATGAATCTTGTATAGGAAGCGTCTATTCCACCTTCAACAAGAAGAACCGGTAATAACACCACAGTCAAATTGAGCTGCTTTGTGTGATAATGAACAAATTCCAATTGTGGTATGGTGATTTTTGGTTGGTGGCACTTTAATTAATAAACTGATTATAGTTCTATTGTGCAAAGTCAAAATATGTACTTCATGTTGAATATAAGCAGACAGATAGATCGAAATTACTGCTGTGGAAGCGATCGATTCCATTTAGTTCTGCGTCAAAATGCAGGTTTCATTGTCAATATTTAATGTAATATGAAAATTTGTATTTACTCGAGTACACAATTCCTAACAATGAGTTCGTGTAATTTCTAACTTTCAACACACAAGTATATAGTATATTCCTTGAATAATGCGAGGTTATATATACACTAAACGAATACGCTGCTGACTCTTGGTAAATGTGTGAAATATATCTAATCAGTATTTGTTCACATTGTATGGAAAACTTAATTCCAGGATGTTTTGTCCGCAACCACAATTCATAATGTTGGATCATTCGGGACATATCTAACATATAAATATAGCAATGTGCACCACAGGAAATAAAACACTAAAGGTCGAACAGTGAATAAGAATTAATTATTGCTTGATTATGATTATTGTGATGGATTCGAGCAATTTAACTACCATGGTGATCTTGGAGGAATTTGAAATTGAAGCAAAACGATAGCAGCCTTGAGCATATTTCGAGAGTGTATACTCGTCTCGTAGTAAGTAGTCAGACAAATATGTCTGCATCACTCAGCATTTTTGCTCGATTGGTGTTCCAATAATAATTCTCGGTTACATTAGTGATAATCAGATTCCCAGATACACCCAAATAATAATATGTTTTATCAATTTCAAAGAAAGTTCAATCATTTTCGAGTTCGAAATTGGTGGACAGTGTGACGGGCACTATCAAAAGTGCGCCTCATGAAAAAAAATCGAAGGGCTATGGCGTAACATACATTGATGTGAGACACAATACAAAAAGACAAAGGTAGACGATAGGTGGTTGAAAAAACAAAATGGATAGAGATTTCCATGCTACAGCTAATGATTCTGATTTTTACAATTATCAATTAAAGTTTACACCGTAGTTGATCTTCAATAACTTGCATGATATAGTATTATTTTGCCTCATTATATTTGTTTCAATCTACATTTTCTGCTGTAATTTGTAGTTTTTGAATCCATTACATCACCATGTAAACCCACGACTCGCTGCTCAAATCTGATCTTCTAATAATTGAATTCAGTTACTATTAAAACAGCATTTGTTCAATATCCTTACACACACCGGAATGAAGGTGTATATACTGGCATTACCAGTTCCGACAAAATTGTACCGGACCAATATTTGTTGTAGAATTGTTGGATATCGTGACCCTGAATCTGCGCAGCTAACGTATTAGACGTTAGAAAATGGAACGTAATTTTCCCCCGGTTAGCCTGACTTTGTCACACTTGGCTATCACCCCATTTTTCACTATGAGATCTAAGGTCCTAGAGCTTGTTTTAGATGAATCATAGCGACCAACTGAACTTAACATATGATGATGGCCTCCTGCTTTGAATGTCGATCATGTATGTACATGACAAACACACGACCATTGGGTGTTCCTCAGTGTTACCAGTGACTCAACAATCTTGTTTCAAAGGATTGTTCCTGCAGCAGCCCTTATGGTGATTGGAAAAACTTGTATGATTATATATGTTTGCCAGTTGTAGGCCTAACCAACTTTCAGCAGGCAAAATTATTATCTTCTGTTCCCCAGTTTCGAGACAATGCTTTACCCAGTGCCTCAAACGTGAGAGAGTAAAAATTGATTTCCTATTTAATAATACGTTCAAAATCATCCATGCAGCAAACGTTTTTCTATCGTACTTGCTAAAAATTCGAACTTTTTGATTGAACTCTCATAAAATAAATCTTTGGAATAATCCCATTATCCATTCTGCACAAATGAGCCTGCCAGCGCTGTCGTAAGATGGTGATCCTGCGTTGTGGACAAAGTTAGAAAGAAATTCTACATTAATAACTTTGTCCTTGAACATTATGTTTAAGTGACGATTGTTAATCCCTAAATGAAAAGTGTTCAGCTTCCGTTCGTTTTTTGAAGTTTTGGTTTTCCTACCATACAGTAAAGCATTTAGTGCGCTCGAATTGCATGTTATCTTTGTCTTCACAGCTGAATTGTCGTTCCCCAGTTAATAGGGTTAAAACGGAACCAGGTGACAGTTGCTATGCAAATCCGCTTATCAATCTCGGGTCTAATGAGAGGTTATTCACAAAGCTTATAACAGGAATGGGAAATGAAGTTTTCTTTCATGATAACAGACTTCACCAATGAAGCAGGGAGGTGATACAGTCATATACCAAAGAATTTGTTCTTTTACACGTTGAGTATAAACCCTGATCATTTACACGCTGACTGAAAGTAGTACATTCGCGTCTGAACCTGTTTTTATGTGACAGTGATTAATGAATATTCAGCATAATTTAGGTCACTAATTATGACCTTCTAAGCCTTGGTTCCTGCTTTCAAACGCCTCAAGCAAATAAGCAAGCTAAAAAGCCAACATCTAACGTCAGCTGGCAGATAACTTCTGATCTCTTTGCAAATGCGTGCTCCAGTGGCAGAACAAAGGAAATGTTGAACACCGCGAAACAAGAACACAGATTTTACGCCTGATAGAATTTCAATGAGCGCTTAAATTGCAACAGTTGGATTGGACTGAGTCTCAATAGTGGAAAGACATAATGGGTCACTGCAGTCTTGGAGGGTTACCAATTAGATCCAGAATTTTGAAAATTCTCTACGTTCCCAAAACATTTATTAAATTTGGATATATATATATATATATATACAGAGCAAAGCATCGAAATAATTATTCCGAACAGATTTTGATTAAAAGAGACCACCAGTGAACAGTGATAAGTATATTCGGGTCAGCAGCGTGAATATTCGGCTAGGTTTGCATGACTTTCAGAAGGCCGAGGTTTCGTTCGTAAGTGATTCATTAAAAATGATTCATTGCATCGAACCATACGATTATTATTCTCGATTGATGACTGTTTTTGCTATTAAGTTCAAGTTTGACCCACATTCTATCAAATTGTGATATTAAATGAAGTCGTATTTCGCTGTTCTGATCGTCAAACGCATTGAAGAATATTTCTTTGTTATACGGAATAGCTGAATTCATTTTTATGTTCTAAACTTTCAAATTATCTGAATCGATTAGGTTTTGATAATAAATAATTTTTCGATACGAACCTAGATGCAAAATAAAGTTAGCTTTACCTCGAACAAGTCAATTGAATAATTAATCTCTACTTGCTAAATGTACAGTAAAAATACAAAACTATCCATTTTTATACACGAACCCTGTAAATGCAGTTGTTAAAAGGAATGATAGAAATTGTATTGTGTTGTTTACGTCTCTTAAAATCGATAACTCCTACCAAAATTCCTACAGATAACCCAATTTTGAAATTCAGTTTTCTCCAATAATATTTATCGCCTCAATATACATTGTCCAATTTCGGTAATTAATCAAGCGTATAGCGTTTGACATAAACGGAAATTTTGGTGTTACAAAATCCGCGTGCAATTTACGCTTTCAAATTTATACCAATGATAAATTGTCGCATACACTAAAACTGAAGTTTCTATCATTGAATTCTAATTTTGTTTGGTGTTAGTACAAGAAACCGGAGGTACGTCTTCATGTAAATACAGTAACTAGACTTAATGCGTGGTGAAATCGTTCTTATTGTTAAGCTCAAAAATCGTGCATGATTTTCCTACGTTGTCTACCGTAGCGCATTTAGGCTGGCTGAAAGAATTGTACACCAAACCGGCATTATTTATGTGGGGTTGAACATACATATCACTGCTAGGTGATCTATATCGATCTAGAATTCTATAGCAGACAGAGATCTTCATGAAATTTGTCGCCAATAATATCATGGAACCTAAACAATTAATCTGTATATTACCGTTTCACTTCGATCCGCAAATTCAAACAAGTTTCATAGGTTTTTTTAAATTTGCGCGTTTTATAGGTGTCATCTACAGAAATGCCGGTCAGTCCACAATCAGATTAACAGGACAGTTTCCAACTTGCTGTGCTCAAGGATTCGCATACAGAATGAATAGCAACTATTCGTACAAACATCCTGTAATTCATCGCGGCAAACATTGATCCTTTTGTGTTTCAAAATCTTAATGAGAATCGCAAGACTAAATTACTCAACGAGGGATCGGACGAGCATCACCTAATAGCATACTGAAATCTGACGTTTCATTTGATTCCATTAATCTGAATATATTCAAGAATATATGCTTGAACAAGTAACTATCATATGATTTACAAATCTTCAATCATTTTCTCGGATAACAGCTTTCGTAATTACAGGCAAGAATCGTCTGAAGATCAAAAGGATATTGAGATAGACAGGGATATGTAACTTTCAATAAAATTGATTGATTGATTAAATTGATTTTGACAAGCAAATGTGGAACAATGAAGCCGCTATGGGGCATGGCTGACACAATCATCCTTCCCCATCACGTGTGCTAATGTACGTGGTTGATGATTACGTGAGTCAATTTAGTCTATTCCGGATACTTTATCCAAAAGTCGGTTGCGTTGTTCACAGATGATTTGAAGGCACTCGATTTAACAGTGACCGCGTCACCCATACGTTTATCACTCATGTATCGATTGTGTCCGGATTTATTCCTGAGGTCAACCTGTAGAAATACTATTCGCCTCAACCCACAAATCTCACAAAACAAGAAAACGTCAATTGATCAAACGTGTTTAATACGCACATGAAAAACGTAAAAACACGCCTACCAAATCACGTAACACACAACATGTCTGACTAGTTGATCAAATCTATCTGAGATGCCAATCGAAGTATTACTAGCCTGTGCAGTTCAAGTCCTCATCACGCTAGGCTCATACGATCGAATTTCATATTTCATGATAGGGGCTGAATTCGTCATTCTCAATTTTTTCGATGATGTTTGCATATCTTGTGCATTCCTTCCGAAACACAAATTACGACGGGTCCATGAATGTCTTCATAGTTTATATCATTAGAAATCTCCTGATTTCCACTAACCGTTAATGCATTGTACAGCTTACATGGTAGGGGGTAAAAAATTGGACTTAAACAATAAATCCATATTCCATAAATCCATTTCCATTACACAAACACTTTTTTATATTTAGCACTCATCATATGGTGTAACTACTATCGAAATACGAATTCCGTTAATTTATTGCAAAATAATTTTGCTGAAAATATAAGTATTATTTTTGAAACAAGGGTTTAAATTCATTCACGTCTTCGTGGATACATGTGATTAAAGAGGTTGTTCGTGCCAGCCAATTTCAACAGGAGCTTTCAAGTTGAAACTTTTGGTAACATTTCTCCACGGTTTCAAGTCATTCAGATTCTGATCTTACCGTCCCTATATGATTTATTTGTGCGATGGAAATGCATGCATGGAAATGCATTATTCGCAAAATTGTATCCTAATTTTAGACATTCAGATAAAAGAACAATCTCGGAATTTGAATATAATCTCATAGATTTTAACCAAAGTGATTCATTTAAAATTACGAGCGGAGTGCCCCAGGGTTTGGTCCTCGGACCGATTTTGTTTTTGATCTACGCAAACGACATTCCGGAGCGTGTTAAATGCAAGGTTATATTATTTGCAGACGATATCAAGCTTTGGAGAATCATACGTACAAATGACGACTGTGAAATTTTGCAGAAGGATCTAAACACATTGCAGGATTGATCTCTGAGAAACAAACTACCCTTTAACTTCTAAAAGTGCAAGGTGTTAAACATTGGAAAGACAACTACAAGGTGTTAAACACTGGAATTACAACTACACTCTTGGGTCCCACCAACTCGTCTGGACAACTGGAGAGAAGGATTTGGGTGTTTGGACCAGTTCAAGTCTGAAGACTTCACTGCAGTGCAAAGCAGTATACAAAAGGCGTCACAAGTAATGGCGTTATTGAAACGAATTTTCGGCAGATTCTCGAATCAGTCAGTACCCCGTATCATGAACACCTATCTGAGACCAGCGATGGAGTACGCTGTTCAGGCTTGGTCACCCTGGAAACAGAAGGACATCAATCTTCTGCAGCGTATTTACCACCGAACCACAAAGCTTGTACCCGGACTAGCTGCTAAAACATATGAAGAATGTTTGAGGAGTCTCAATCTTTTAGACTTTCGCTGTCGTCGACAAAGAGGTGACCTCATACTGATGTACAACATTGTGCATGTCCCTAACCATCCCTTATCCAAACTTTTCACACCTTCGCCACCCCGTGCCAGTCGGAAACATGAACTTACACTGCTTATTCCCTATTCAAGACTGAACTGTTGAAAATATTCGTATGCTGTACGTGTAAGCTTCACATGGAACACTCTCCCCTCCATTGTTACACACTCAGCCAACCTGGATATTTTTAAAGCTAATGTGGACAAATACTTGAGAGAAAACCCAAATTTTAATACGATTTACACTACATGAGTTTCCCTGTTCTTTTTCTTTTTTATTGTATATAACTCATAACTCCATCCTATAGTTATTGGTAAGCTGAATGCTTTTTAGACCATTACAACTTTGAATCACTTTGAACCAGGAGACAGGTAACTAAACATTTACTAACAAATTCGCCGATCTAGGATTGAGTGAACACATTTGCCGTTAACACGCTGCGTGTGTAATTTCCATTTTGTGATACACACATGCCATGCCTGATTTAACTTTAACACCGGTTAATTATTTTCGACTGTATCTAAAATTGTGGCATTGTGTATAGTCTAGTGTATCATGATCGTACTGCTCATTCCAGAATCGTAGAATTGGATTGGATGAAGCATTTTCTAACAGCAAATCAACTTTCTTGAGTTTAGTCCAATCGGTGTAGATTTGCAAGACGATATCGTATATATTTAACAAGATGTTGAATGCATAATTATAGATAGCAATCGGAAAATGGTCGTTAAAAGTATTGTTGGTATTTTGTTCTTTGTTTCCTATACCTTTCAATGTGAGTTTACCTACAATTTTCAGTAAATGACTTATCATCCATCTTTTCAATATCCTTAACAAATATGATCATAATTTAAATTGCACTGCAGTGGTAAAGAAGTTATAAAATGAATTGGAGTAATATAGAAAAATCATCATATAAAATAATTGTTAATTTTTTTATGAATCAATAGTCAATGCTTCTAAATGATGTTTCTGTTGCGAAGATTCACATCACAGTTGAAAAAAATGAATCCGTGTTGGCTTATTAAAACCGATTCAAATGCACTTGTCAATCACTGCTGGTATCCTAATATTCTCGTTCATCGAATTTGGGTAGTAAAATACATTTTTTAATAAGAAATCGGCGAATTGTGCAATCAAATTTGAAGAAGTCTATTTTGGCGTCCGAGTATTTTGTATTTGGATCACCTACGTATATTATGCGTCCATATGATGTTTCCGAAAATCATACAGGAAATTAAAATTAATAACAAGACTAGTGTAGCATATACGGCCTGTTTCCAACTCGAACAAACAATATTGAAATAGTCAAAATAATTTGTTTGAATTCCAACGCAGTTGATGTACATGTTGAGAGTTGAATATAAATAATTACACAAATATGTATGCGGTGTATGAATGTATGTATGTGTTTTACTTTGATATAAACAAAGAAAAACACATTTGGTATATTAGACGCATTAACTTTACAAAATTCCGTATATGCGTCATTATCTGTCATACAGTACAGTGTTAATTTAAAAGCTAACATGTTAGAATTCAAGAAAAATACATGGAATAATAGTGGATATGTGTAATTGGAATGTAGGCGAAAAACGAAATTTTGTTTTTGACCATTTTTTAAGTCATCTGAATATGTGTATGCACATGTGATTAAATAAGTGGGTGGCGCAAGACTTGCCCAAAAGTGACTTATAATTCCCAACGATGTTCACGGTTTCCTCAATGTTTCACAATATGAGTATCCGATCCCTACCGGATGAGCACAAACATCACCTTATTAATCATGGGTTGTGTGGAGAAAATGCATGCAAATACTAAATTTTCGCATTGAAATAACTGTTAATCATTTGTTCAATAATTTTTGATGAATAAATCGCTTAAATGGTGACGATGGTCAATCAACCTCGAAAACAACAATTGAATAATTATTAATATTTTAAATATAAGTCAAATATGCAAACAGATAATGATTTAATAATCTGATTAAATAACATATATCGAACAAAACATTAAAAAGATTTTAATTATTTCTAGATTTACCGATGGGTGTTAAACGTAAGTTTCTTTAATTGCAAACAGACTATAGCGTATTCCTAGTTTGTGTTCAATTATAAGTAACCATACTTTGCAAATTCAATGCTAATAATTAAATTAAATTTTGTGGATTGAACATTGTAGCAGGAACATTTAACCCGATTGATGACATAGAGATTTTTACATATATTTAGACGTTATAATAACGCTTCGCTTCTTAAACAAATGCTCGGTCAAACCGAAGGTTTCATTTTCAACAATCTTCACGTGTAAATTGCCTTTACCTGACGAATCCTTAGTTAACAAAGATAGGAATTGGAGAACAAGTTCAAGAGTCTCCGGTCCGCGCATGCTGTGTAATCCATCAAATGCTTTGTGTGCAGTTGCCAACGTTGTCCGCTAAACGATAAGCCTGCTTGCGCAATCACGAGTGTAATTATTTTTTCCGCGTCAAAACCGGACGCCAGATTGTGAAGATATTTCTTATATCCATCTTTTTAACCGCGATCGCTACAACCTATTTTAACCGCCCTATCACATCTTTGTAATCAACATTCATGCAGTGACCGGTCTACAGAAAGTCTTTAGCTTCGTTCAATACCACATTTACATAACATTACAAAGATGTTAATAATTCTAGCACTATCGAGGGGTGCTGAACGTAAGTTTCTCTAATTGCAATTGCAAATTACTGCTTTCAACTATAATATTTAATTGATTTGCCATTCTTGACATGTAACCAAATATGTTCGAACATTTCCTTTTTTTGAAATTATCCTTCTTTCTCTCATAATTTAGTCCCGCCTCCTAAAAATTTTAACGCAAATGGTAAGCTGCATCAAGATTTCCTGATCAATCACATGAAAACAGAAATTTCGTAATATAAAATATGCATTAAACGTGACCAATTTTCTTAAATGATGACTGTGCACATATAAATATATATAGGCGGTGTTGTCTTGCTCGCGATGTTATTTACATTCATTAACCGAAAGCAGTATGTGCTGCTCCCCACTTTTCAATAATAAATATCCACGATTCAAGCATTGTTATAAAATAATAGAATAGCAGTAAAAATTAAATGACTATAGATTTGGCATTATTAAAACTTCGAATCTATATTGTTTAGTATTTTTCTACTTACACTCAATTTAACGTATGGTTGTGGGAAAAATAAAGAATTATCTTGTTGTTTATGTAGACAATTACTTAACTTAAATCAATAAATTTGTATTTAACTCAAGTTATAAGAGTTTCATACCGTCTTCGATAACTTCCAATCATCTGCTGAAAATATATTTTTATTCAGACCTATATCACACCGGTGAAAATTAAAAAATAATATGCAGGGATTTCTGTCATAATTCTTTCAGATATACATTACAGAAAATATATCCTTGCATTCTAAGAGGGTTACAATTAAGGCGTTTGAAAACACTTGACGCCAAGCTCGGATCATATGTGAAGTACTGAAAATCGTCTACCTCCATAACGTTTCAAGAACACGCTATCCAACTCTCAATATATTACTGCGAGAATTTAAGTAAATATTAGCATTGTATTAATAACTTTCATTCAAATTTCTTCCATTTACTCTTTAATTTTGAAAAGGTGAACAAATGCTCACCTCGTCACAATTTACAAGTGATTTATATCGGAATATTTTGTTCTAGCCTTCAAATATCCTAATATTAATGGTGAGCCTATTTACGACTACATTGTATCAAATTTATGAATCCTGGAGTTGAATCATGCTTTAGCATTGCGCTTAGTGCATCCGTTTCAGTTTCCTCTGTTATCAAGACATGCGTTTCACTCGGCGTAATGTCCCTTGGCAGAATGAATGTTACATTAGTTTATCGTTTATGTTCATGGCACCGAGCTTTGGTAGAAAAATGTACAAACTCGGTTCCAACGTTGTCACGGCGGAGGCAGTTTTGAGGATACGCTTCCAATTCCAAAATTGCTCCAATGGCACTCGTCTCATACAGTCTCTGACAACCAAGTCCAGCTCCTGGCCTGGACGCGTGGTCATGTGTGACCTGGCGGAACTGCTTCTGCTAACAAGAGAAAGGCCGATGCCGGCTGACCGACGCCTCAAAACAAGCATGCTTCGGGCAGGTGGAGCTCGTAAGTCCATGAAGGCGGTCCACCTAGGGGAAGGAAAACCCTTATCTTAAACCTCCACTGCCTTGTGGCTACATTCAATTATGGAAACGTCTTGAGAAGTCAACCTCGAGGAAAAATCCGGAGCGGGAGTACAGTTATGCAATCCGAAGTTTTATTCAACTTCGTCCTGCCAACTCCTTTGACAGCATCGTTGTCCAAACGTATCAGTCTAGCTGTTTCGTTGGTTTCCGTGGTGCCGTAGAGATGGAGCACTTTCTGCATGAGAAAAAGCTAGTTCCCTAAATTGAAATTCCCTGGCGGACATTACAAATCACCAAAGGTGAGGACACACCATTCCGCTTCTACTGAAAATAAAACGGGTAGCAGTAGATACAGGTTAAAAGCTATGACACAAGTGGCGTAGAGATCAGCGCCTGAATCTGCTTCCGACGGTGGCAGAGATTTTCAGGTATCATTTGACGGCTACCACTCGCTTCAAACTGGGCAGCCCCCAGTCAACAAGCTATCGTCTCGCCACGGTCTGTTATCCTCATTGGTTGAATGGGGATTAGGTATCAACCGACAAGCAGACTGTATTTTTCCGCACCAGCCAAACGAATTACATAACAACAAAGGTCACTTCTGAAACTGGGAACCTGGAACGTTCGGTCCGTGCTTCCAGGATTTCATGATGAGGTTTCGAATATCAGAGGCGTAAAAAAATCAGCTGTTATTAACAATGAGCTGAAAAGACTGAATGTCGACGTGGCTGCCCGGCAAGAGACGCGATTAACAGACACTGGTATGAAAACAGAAAGGAAGGGGTTGTGATGAGGCTCGACTGCAAGGAGTTGGCTTTCCCGTGAGAAACAACCTACTAAAAGCAGCAGAATCGAGAAGCAGTGTGAGCGAACGGATTTGGCCTCTAAATCTGAAGTGCATTACTTGTACCACTACGTTGGTCAACGTTTATGCACCGACGCTCTCTGCGTCGGGTGCTGAAAAAGACACTTTTTATCATAACCTCACAAATGTCCTCAAAAACGTGCCACAAAAACTGTGAAGTTGCATTGGGGTGAATTCAGTGCCAGAGTTAGTGCAGCTTACGTGTCTTGGCAAAACTGTTTTGGAAAGTTTGGTGCAGGTAAAACCACTGAAAATGGATAACGCCTCCTAGATATATGCATACAGTTTAGTCCGTGTCAGTAACACTTTCTATCAAATAAAACCACAACATAAATCTCTTGGAAACTCCCTCGCACTAAGCATTAGCATCAGCTTGATCTTATTTTTGTTAGACGCACTGATAAAAGAAGACTACTCCTCACCAGATCATATCAAAGCACAGATGGCGACTTTGAACATACACTGATCTATGCAAAACGGAAGCTTTCTCACACGAAATTTCACCGCACAAAATTGTCTGCTAAGCCTAGGATAGACGTCACTCGCATATGCCAAACTAATCTAGCTGCACAAATCGGCTTCAGAAAACTAAGAATCGATAAATAGCTGCGTATGCCGAGTCGCACTTTTCAATTACGTTCCTAAGAAAGCTCGAACGAGCGACTGGTTCGAAGCGAAAGCTTCTAAAAAACTGCTGTGTTGGATGAGAAACGGTTATCATTCTCGAGGTTCAAAGGTATGCCAACAGATTTAACGTCCAACAGACTGCAATGCGATGTGCAAATGACAACTGGACTGAAATTAGCCTCAGTATCCACAAAGCTGTGGAAATTGGAACTTTTCGCTATATGTATGATGGGATCAAGAGAGCCATTGGTCCAAACAAACTTAAAACGGCTCCCATTAATTCTGTATATGGTAACCCGGTGTATAGAGCACTTCTCTCTTTACGGTATGGACAGTACGGTTTTACCAAATGTTCATGAAAATGTTGAGTGGTTGCTAACCATTGAACATCTAGATACTCCCTTTACTCTTGATGAGATCAATAGGGCAATCGACCGCTTAGCGAATGGAAGGCCCCTGGTGGCGACGGAATTTCACCTGAGCTCATCAAATGCTCTAGATCAGCATTATTACAACCTATTCACCATTTAGATTCTCGGTGCTGGCAGGAGGAGTGTCCCACAAGAGATGCGAGACACAAAGTTCATCACGCTATATAAGAATAACGGTGATAGAGGCGACTGCAACAATTATAGAGAAATATGTCTTCTGAATGTTGTCAGTAAATTGTTTGCTAAAGTCTTACAGATCCGGCTACAAATTTTAGCTGATAAAATTAACTCCGAAACTCAATGTGGCCTCCGCGGGGGATGATCGACAGTTGACATGATCTTCTTCCTGAGAAAACTTCAAGAAAAGTATCGGGAACAGCGTATGCCATTATACGTTGTTTTTATTAATTAAACGAAGGTATTCGACTACGTCAGCAGGGAGGGTCTTTTCAAAATGCTTGATCTGATAGGCTGCTCAAAATCTTTATTTCGTTCCACTCAAGCATGAAGATCTCAGTGCATTTTAACGGTATAAGTTCAGAAGCCTTAGAAATTCGCCGAGGCGTTAAACAACGGTGTGTTCTCGCTCTCACGATGTTCACAATATTTTTGCCCTGCTTCTGAAGCGCGCTTTTGTGACGAGAACAGAAGGCATTTACCTACGAACGCGAAGTGATGACAAGCTTTTTAACTTAAACCGGTTAAGAGCACAAACCAAGACACGGGATGTCCTAATCCGTGACGTGCTATTTGTCGACGATGTACCATTATTGCTCGCTCCAGTCGCTAATGGACTGTTTTTCGTCGGCATGCAAAGACTTTGGGCTAACAATCAGCGTTCGCAGGACCATAGTCATTGCTCAAGTGATTGTATCACCTCCAATTATCACTGTCGGAAACAGTCAACTTAAACCAGTACACCATTTCACATATCTTGGTTCAACAATTGTGGATAACCTCTCGCTAGACAAGCGGATTGGCAAACCAGCTGTCATTTTGTCCCGATTGAACTCACGTGTTTGGTGTAACCGCAAGTTGAGTGCAAAGGCAAAGGTGATGGTATTCAGCGCGTGCGTACTAAATGCTTTACTGTACGGCCGTGAAA
The DNA here is from genome assembly GCA_013407085.1 of Atriophallophorus winterbourni. Classification (NCBI taxonomy): domain Eukaryota; kingdom Metazoa; phylum Platyhelminthes; class Trematoda; order Plagiorchiida; family Microphallidae; genus Atriophallophorus; species Atriophallophorus winterbourni. The sequence continues at coordinate 34,071 of JACCGJ010016190.1, read as the reverse complement.
CCTGGTCCACCCACGTAAGATACGAACGAAAGCTGATGCTTTCCATCTACGAAGCATCTGTCGTATCTTAAACATATCGTAGATGGACAAAGTGACAAATGATGAAATGCTTTCAAAAGGTGGTCATCAGAGCATGTTCGCCCTTACGTCATCGCCGCCTGTGGTGGCTTGTTCATGTCTATAGAATGGAAAATGATCGTATTCCGAAAGATCTACTCTATGAGGAGTCGCAATCAGGAAGTCGATCATTGAGAAGACCGCACTTGTGGTACAATGACGTTTGCAAAAGAGATATGAAAGCACTTGGCATTGGCAGCGCGAGTTGAAAATAATTTGCTTTTGACCGCTCACATTGGAGGCATTGTGTAATGCGTCGTCTGCAAGCTGGGGAGGAGCAGATACAGCTATTGGCTGCTGAACATAGATCACGCCGCCTTCGTGCAACTGACGCCCTGCAACCGAGTTCTACCTTTAATTGCAAGCGCTGCGGGATTGATTGTTCCTTCCGAATCGGACTGTTTAGTCATTCGAAACGCTATAGATCATGAAAATTCATGCGATTGTGATAGACATCAATGGCCCACATCGACCAAAAGAGGCCAACAAAGTGCTTTCGTTTTACACACGAACACACTCACAACTGTAATAACAAATTTACTTATGCTCATCCATTGAGCGACATGTACGCAAAAATGAAAGTACGATTTCCTCAAATCGTATTCTTAATTCCTTTGGTCTCGAATCAATCCTTGCTTTTACCGTAGTTCAAATATTCGCAAATATCTGAAGTGAATTTCAAAAAAACATGCAAACATTATGAAACATTCGGTTCGAAACGAAGTTCAAGTAATTTGGTTGGCAAACAGATCATAGGGTATTCCTAGTTTGTGTTCAATTTCAAGTAGCCATACTTTGCAAATGCAATGCTGATAATTTAATTGGATTTTGTGGATTAAACATTGTAGCAGGAATATTTAACCCGATTGATAACATGAAGATTTTTACATATATTTAGACGTTATTATAACGCTTCGCTTCCTAAACAAATGCTCGGTCAAACCAATGCTTCATTTTGAACAAGGTTCACGTGTAAATTGCTTTTACCTGACGAATCCTTAGTGAACGAAGATAGGAATTAGAGATCAAGTTCAAGAGTTTCCCGTCCGCGCATGTTGTGTAATCCATTAATTGCTTTGTGTGCAGTTGTCAACGTTGTCCGCTAAACGATAAGCCTGCTTGCGCAATCACGAATGTAATTATTTCTCCGCTTCAGAACCAGACGCCAGATTGTGAAGATATTTCTTATATCCATCTTATTAAACGAGATCGCTACAACCTATTTTAACCGCTTTATTACATCTTTGTTATCAACATTCATGCATTAACCGGTCTAGAGAAAGTGTTTAGCCACGTTCAATAACACTTACACAACACTACAAAAATTTCAATTATTCTAGCAATATCGAGGGGTGCTGAACGTAAGTCTCTTTAATTGAGTTTGCAAATTACTGATTTTAACTATAATATTTAATTGATTTGACATCCTCGTCATTTAACCAACATTTTTCAAACATTTCCCGGTTAAAATTATCCTTTTTTACCATAATTTAGTCCCGCCTCCTTTAAATTTCGACGCAAATGGTAAGCTGCATCAAGATATCCTGGTCAATCACATTAAAATGAAATTACGCAATATAAAATATGCAGTAAACATGACCACGTTTCCTAAATGATAGATATGCACATATAAATATATAAATATATATACATATTGTTATATCCTCCTGCTCCTTTCGATAGTTCTTGTTTGCTAGGCGGCGTTTTCTTGCACTCGAAGTTATTTACATTCATCAACTGAAAGCAGTATCTGCTGCTCCCCAAATTTCATTAAATTAATTACCATGATTCAAGTATTTTTTTAAATTGAATGACTATAGATTTGGCAATATCAATATTTTGAATCTATATTGTTTGGTATATTTCTACCTACACTCAATTTAACATATATTTGTGGAAAAATAAAGAATTATCTCGTTGTTTATGTAGACAATCACTTATCGTAAATCAGTAAATTTGTATTCAGCTCAAGTTTTAAGAGTTTCATACCGTCTTCTATAACTTCGAAACATCTTTTGAAAATATATTTTTATTCAGACCTATATCACCCTGGCGCATATAAAAAATATTATGCTGGGATTTCTGTGATAATTCTTTCACATATTTTAAAAAAATATTACAGAACTTGAATCCTGAGCATTCTAAGAGGGTTACACTTAATGCGATTGAAAATACTTGACGCTCGATCGGACCATAATTGAGTTTGAAACTTCTGTACCATCATAACTTTTCAAGAACAAGCTATCCACCTCTCAATATAATACTGCGAGAATTTCAGTCAATGTTAACATTTGATTAAAAACTTACATTCAAATTTCTTCCATTTTATCTATAATGTTGAAAAAATGAACAAATGCACACCTTGTCTTAATTTACATGAGATTTGTATTGTGCCTTAGCATTCAAATATCCATATATCAATGGTGAGCCAATTGAGGACTACATTGTATCAAATTTATGATTCCTGGGGTTGATTTATGCTTTCATATTTGGATTAGTGCTTCTGTTTTACACACACACACACACTCACACACTCACAACTGTAAGAATAAAGTTACTTTCGCTCCTCATTTGAGAGACATTGACGCAACAATGAAAGTACGCAAACTTCAAATCGATAATCCTGCTTGCTCAATCACGAATGTAATTCATTATTCGCAGTAGATCCGGACGCCAGATTGTGAAGATATCTCTTGTATCCACCCTATTAACTGTGATCACTACAACCTATTTAAACTCCTTTTCACATCTTTGTTATCAAGCTCCACGCTGTGATCTATCTCCAGATCGTGCTAAGCTTGCTTTAATATCGCATGCATAACATTATTCTATCATGCATGGATTCTTACACAGCCTACACCAGCCTGAGTAAAGTGAAAATTATTCCTACATTCTTAACGTTCATCAACATAAATATACTTAATTATATGAGTTGGATTCATTTACACCATTTCCAATACAGCGGTACTGAGCTGTGGCCAACATTTCTCTAAGCGATGGAGACCATTTTCAAAACATATGGATCCTGATCATACAGTTTAGACTTGATTAGTGTAAACAACTCGAAGCCGGTCGTGTTTCGCAAAATCGTACCAAAAAATATTTAATTAAAGCATGCTATATTTTACATGCATAAACAATATCCAGAGTTGAGATTAATAATAAAATGATTCAAAATTTATCTATGTAGAAAATGTAGAAAAACAGTAAGATTAGGTTCAGTAAGACTTGAAGCTGTTTTAAGTAGTAAAGAATCCAGCGCTCTGCTCACTTCCCCATATCCTGGTTATCGTTTCAAGTTTCGCCGACTGTTTCTGGTAAAAAGACAGCAACCTTTTTATGTCTCGTGCTAAAATATGAACGGAGCTTTCTATTAGCCTATTATTAGCATCTTGAAGGCTTGACTCAGATGCGCAAAATAATTATGCATTTAAATCGTGTGGTACCTATCAATAAACCCTATTGAACAGTTTCTTTCAAGTATAAATTTGCTTACATTGGAATATTTATTGTTTCACAGCGGAAAACACAAAAGTAGAAAGAGAGTGAGAAATCTATCTGGTTGTTTTTCAATTCAAGTAATAAACAAATTATCATAAGCTTGTTTGCCAAATAGCGTTTGTGATCTTCTGGTTTTCAATATTTGTCGTTGGAAATTTCAATGATTGCTCTAGTTAATTCGCACAAACCAATTTATCGTTTCCGTGTATTGCTGAATTATAATTAAAACTGAGGGACGTTTGAGAAAACGTAACATAAGCGTGTTCCATGAATAAAAATGCTCCTTTGCATGAATCTCCATCACACACACTCCGCACGACCGGTTTCGTGCTGTTTTCACTCATCAGGTGGGGACAGTAGGATCAGGATCCGCATGCGCTTGAAACAGTGGAAGAATGGTAAACATGTTGCGCATGTATGCCACTGTTGGGTAGGGGTGGTACGACCAACCTGTTCAATCACATGAGCCCCCACTCATGTAGACTGGGTTTGAACCCATGACGTAATTAGCGTGTTCCGTTTGTAATAACATGCAATTTTTTGCGAATATAATATATTTCTCCACATAACAGTTGGCACCTTCACAATTTCAAATTTGATTCGATTTTAAGTTTTTGCATTAGATTCAGTTACAATTTTAGCCAAATAAACAAATCTTTAAATCAGTAGATTTTCTTATCTGAAAGGTGATTATTAGTCAGAAAAAAACCAATTCCATATTACAGTATTCGTTTGAATCCCGATGTGAAGTGAGTCATCTATTATTGAGCTCGTGGTTATGATTTGTTGCTAAAATTTGATCGAAATATTTTCATTCTAATCACGGATACGTTACCTTTTACTGTCGGGATAAATACTTATTTGTAATAACGGAATTCGATAGCACTGTTGGTTTTTCTGCATCGTTGGATGCTGAATTAATTGCATGCTGCATGTTTTCCTGGATATTGAATCATTTTCACAATAAAAATTCGTTTGACAGAGCGTACTCCGTTTATCACAAAACTGCGAATCATGGAGAAATTCCCAGGTTATTTTTATGCTTTACGGTCCAGAATTCATTGAGCATTATTATTCATCACTTATTGTTTTAAATACCTACAATTTCGTTTCAAAAATTGAATTTGGTGGCTTTTCAATCAATATCTTGAATGGCTTGATATTTCGTAATATAAATATAGCCTGCAAGATGAAATGAGTTTTATGAACTTATGGATTATTGCGTCAGGTTTTCGAGTAATGCTAATAGTAAAAATGAATGTAGCTTCAGTTTTGCTATCAGTGAAATATTAGCAGCATAAAATGTTACAAATCACAGATTGCTTGCGATAAAGCTGTAATGGGCACAAAAATATCAGGCTGTACTTATAGAATTGAATCTTAATGAATTCTACGATTAAAAATCCTCATGTAACGGTATTTAAATTGTGTAAACTAGAATTTATTAAATATAAATTTCATGAAAACCACATAGCGAATTGAAAGTTTAAAAAATTGTTGACGTCATACTACATGCGTTAAATTGTGACTAATTTCCTAACTATCATAGAGAATGATTAGATTTTCCTTATTTAAGCAAAACTAATGTTTCCATAACCATAGCTTTGAATGCATAAAATGTTTTTTCTTATTATTTGAATCGAAAGAGATGCGGCAAACTACAACAATGGAGGAAAGAAAACTCAAGGTTTGTTTATGGCTTGAATGTGATTGTACCGAAAAAATATTTAGTTGACATTATAGTATTTGTTTTCTGTTTGATACAATTACCGCGCATTTTTCCATATTTCATATTAAACGATTTAACAGCGTAAGTCGTGAAATAACAAATAGTCGTTTGCTTTATTACGTTTTATTTTATGTTTACAATTGATTGGTTAAAACGATAACACGATAAAACAATACAGTAATCTTAGTTTTCTTCATTATAGCAGTTTCTCGGAATTTCTTAAGAATTGATTAGACGTGACGCAGTTTGCATTTGACCGTAGACTGAATCAAACTTTTCTTGCTCAATTATACGTTGAAGCCTCACTCACCATTGGATATTTTGAAAAACATTATGCATTTAATCGATAACCTTTCGGGACCATCAAACCCGAGTAAGAAGGTGTTTGTTACACTGTCGTATATCTTGAATAAATGAATAATCCTCCTGTAATGGAACAATTTCCGGATGAACAATGAAAATGAATCACTATCAACTTTAACCCTTGATTTCATGAAGACTGCTGGCAATATTAAACGAAGAAATATTTTTGAAATATTAGCGCTTTTATCGAATGTTATAATATAATGAAATGGATATTTCGCATTCTTTAGCAGGAAGGAGCAATGTGAGTATTAAAATTTAAAATAATTATATATAGAAGAAGAAGAAGAAGAAGAAATTGACTTTATTCGTACACACGAATTTTCAGCTGTTACAAAAATTTCACCACAAATTTAAAAAATGATAAACATGTCTCGACATCGAGTTACAATTTGTCGATTGAACGATTTTTCTTGTCCGTCTTAATTGATTGACATACGATCCAGTTTACTAGCTAAAGTTTTATTTGTCATCGAATCACATGTTTATTTCACTAAAATAGATCTATTCTCTATTGCTAAAACAACGTATTAGACAACCGATTGGAATATGTTTTGGACGGATCCTGTATTCATAATGCGAAGAATTTGGAATGCATTCGTTTGAAGCAGGTATTGGGTAACATTCCACTTCTGACACAGCAGCTATGTCGACCAAGCGTGATAGTCAGGACACAGAAAAATGACTAAGAAACAGTCAAACCCCCACTTCTGAATCTACCTCACCGCACAACAGCTTTTATTAAGCCTATGGGGGTCACGTCATATAGGATCGACCAGGATCGATGATCGAATTGCGTTCTACGGTGCGCATGCATATCAATCTAAAACAGTTATAGACTATCAAGGATGGTTGACATTGTGGCACACATGTCAAAAAATAATTAATCGTGTTGAAGTTAAACAATTGTTATTGATCTGACAAAGCTTTTGCGTCAGAAGTGATACCTTTCCCAAATCGATCTGGTTGATTGCTCTTAACTTTCTTTGAATAACGCATTTGAAATTTATTAATAATTTTCACGGTTAACGATATCAAGTGTTTAAGAATATAGCAAAGAAATAGATTAAAACGAATTTAAAGTAATCAGATAATTCAACGTTTGTTAATTTGTTGAAAGGTACTCAAATCCTAATATATTGTGTGGATATTATGCAAATGCCAAACTTTCCACAAATAAATACATCTTATCTCTTCATGCATCGCATACAAATGTGTTATAATAAGCGCCGATATGCGGATACAATATGACGATAAATTTCCGGTGAACATCCTACGAATGCAAATCTCACACTGTTGTGTATTTTCTCAATTTGACATTGTGTATATTATAACCACAAAAACAAAAATCCTTGTTTATTCCTGGATCGCCTATCGCATAGTTTGAAAAAACATTCGCATGCAAACATTTGTGTCAGCAGTTCGTGCGAAACAACATTCTGCTGACTGCATTAGCCAATTGCTTTTAAGTGTTGCTGAAATTATTTATTCAGTCTCAAATTTTAGGTTAAAATAAAAGAATAAATAAATACGTAGTTTCTTTGATCTCGTCAAAAGTTCATTATCTTATGTAAGCTGTTAGATGTATGTTTATCTTACAACAATTATATTTTACTAAAATCTATCAACATCAGCACAAACATTCCAGTTTAGTCCGAAATGATTCGGATATTACAAAATCTAATAATGTTTATAATTTGATATTGTTTTATAGCACCAAAATTAAAGTGAGCAACTCCGAAAACACAGTCTTTTCTCAATTTTTATATTATGTTTATATATATGGCGGTGTTGGATGATAACTTTTATTTTATATATTTTTCTCTGTAAAAACTCAATAATATTAAATGTACTCGGAATCTATGATCAATTTACCCGCAAACGTGTGCACTGGAATGGTTTTCGATATCGTGTGAACTTATTGTATCCAAAGGAGGAATTCGCGAATTGAAGCTGTTATTTTCCAGTCCACTGTCTTTTATTGAATGCACTGGGTCACATCGATGATCTGTAGAATAATTTACCCACGACGATTTACATAATTAACATAAAACATAAAAGCAATTTGGGCCTAACTTGGGAAAATTTGGTTTCATATCACGTGTGATATTTCAATTAAAATTGCGCTTGAAACTTCGCACGATTACGATTTGGAAGCAGAGATCTTGCACCCAACTTTCACATTTATATGAAACACGAGATTGAGCAACGTTTTCTAGGTCGTTTACCTTACCAAGATTTAGCAATTAGAAGTAGCAATAGAGCATATGCATTCCTTTAATAAACATCCATGAATCGAACGGAAAACATGCTTTATATCAATTTCCGGGTTGGAGGTTATCATTTTAAATCATTTAAATATTTTAGCATGTAAGAATGAAGATGCGGTGGTTTACCCATCTGGCTTCATATTCCACTTTTCACACAAACTTGTATCCGAAATCGTCTCCCACTCCTGGATTGTACGGTCTTCCAAAAATAAATTAAAGACACATCGTTGATTAGATCGGATCACCCACAAACGATTTAGCGAGACTAGACTGTTTGAGCAAGGCTGACACTAATGTACATACGATTTTCATTTCAGCTTTTGAAAGTACTCATTCATTTCTCACTAAATATTAACGTTGTTTCCGAAAAGATAACAACTCATTTTATTTTTAAAGTATTCAGTAAATCGTGTGTAGCTTAACTTCCGCCCATTGATGAAATTAATCGTTAATTACACTATTTATTAATATTAAAGCTTTGGTTACTCGGGAAGAAAGATTGCAATCTGTTCAATCTCGCTCTGATGATATCTAGCGACGAAACATCAATTGATTCATATCACGGCTAGTTTAAACAGAGATTTCTTAAAAGATGCCACAGAAAGTTTCGTCTGCAGGACAGAACCTATTACTTGCTCATACCACATAAGAGCCATAGTTAATCACGTCAACGAAATTCAGTTTTACTGTAGTCGGGTCGATCTAATGTTTGACGACAATTTGTGAAACGTTTTCAAATATTTCAACCATAAAAAACCTTGCGTCAGTATTAATATCTCAATTCGTGCTGATCAAACAAGCCGTTGATAAGCTCTATTGTAAAGCAAATGCTCATTGTTGACACAAATGCTGGTTTCACATTAGAAACTATTTGATGCTGAAACTTATATTGCATTTCTAATTACTCATATGATTTCACAATGAATAATTTGAGCTCATTGTAAGCCACCTTGAAGTAGAATAAATTCTACGATTTCATTAGAACTCATACATTTAGCAACTTGATCAAATCTCTCTACGACATGCTCAAAATCTTTCCTTTTGTCAACAACTGATGTAAACGATCACAATTTTTTCAAAAGTTCTTTTGGTGATTTCACACAGAGCTTATAGTATAAGCAGTTCTCATCTCCGTTTACACTGAGTGTATTAGGCTCCAATTAGAGTTCCGCGTCGTTTGAATAGATTTTGCAAGATAATGATCAATCGGACTCACAGTTAGTGGTTATCGCACCGTTGTCAACATGTTAGAATTTCATTGTCACATGTTAGAAGTTCATCCCCAATTAAGGAACAATGCATTTTCGCCACATCTGTCAATCTGCTGCGCTTTTACGTGATTCAGTTTGCTAGTTATGAGCTTACGGTGTGTTGGTTGGCGAATATATTCTCTAATGGAGTTCTTACGCCCGGTTATGCTGCATTTTTGCTGGCATACTTAGCTCTATTGTTATATAAGTTACTTTGGTTCAGTCGACAATTCTGCATCACATAGTGGCCTGAGATCTGAAGTTTGGAATTAAGGACTAGAGGTATTTAAAGAACAAGGAAAAGCTAATTAACAAAACGACGATGGAAGATATCGAGGTAGATGTACATTTTCACATAATCGAGTAAAAAAGCATGCGGTTCGCAACATCAACCTATGGATTAGTTAAAGTGACGAAGCGAAATGCTCGATCACATTTTATAATGTGCAGTTGAAACTAAATTGGTTAATTTATTAATCCATCCTATTTTAACGTGATTTAATTATTTATCAGTTGATTTCAACAAGCATAGAAAATTCATGCTGGTATTGTTTTTAGTATCGTGAATTCTTTTTTCAGTGAACAAGAATGAATTAAATTTGTACAGAAAATAAAAGACTGTTTTTAAATAGCTCATTCGTGGTATGCACACTAACGATGAGATAATATTAACAGAAATTTTACACGAGTAATGTATCGCTCTCAATATGGAAAACTGTTCGCAATAATAAAACAGTTTAATAGCATTCCTGGCTACCATTTTGTTGAAGGTTCCATCGAATATTTTTGAACACCATAATTTAAATTGATTTTTTGTTACTTGTAGGCCCCGAAAAAGTGAGAAAAATAAATACGTCGTGGTATTTAAAAATTATTATATTATAATAATCAATTAATTTGCGAGGAAAGATTAGAATAAACCAAATACTTTAGCAGAATAATTGGATGGGCACGTATTTCACCACGACAAAAATAATAATGTTTTTGTGGCGTTTATCAAAATGGTTCATCACCTTTTTAATTAGCCGTTTTGAATTGAATCAACCTACGTTTCTAAAATGTGTATATGTCTATCCACATATTGTTAACCGAAATTTCAATTTTGAAATGCCCTTTAGAATTTACTTCATAAGCTTGATACTCAAAAAAAGACGTCGTATTTAAAGTAGAGACATAATTAATAATAGTAAACGATAAATTTGCAATTTAAAAAAATTTATTTGGGTGCACTAAGACTCATCAAATTTCCGGTTAGCTACGCTTTCCGGTGATTTTACTGCAAACCGCCAGATAATTAGCAGAAAATGTTGATCCATCTTAGGTAACTTCGGCCAGTTTTGCTGTGATATCTTCGCGAGTTTTCATGCACGGTGGATTGAGTCCAAATATGAAGTAGTGCAATCGATATTCTCCCACATAACAGAGGGGTATCGGCGTTAATACATGAAAATTGGTTTCGATTTTTATATGAAATAGTTATTGGATCGCAACGTATACATATAGATAAATTTTTAATTAAAAACATTCGTTTTCGAGTTAACACATAAATCTCTATCACTTTATACTTCACAGGGCTTGGAAAAAAGTAAGTAATTTTTCAATATACCTTTTCATTGAGCTATTTCTAATATTCGTTTCAGAATTTTTTTCAAAACCACATGGTAACGGATCATTTCTTTACCACTGTACCACCACAGCAAATGTGGAATAACGCACAAATATTTAGTGGCCTGATTCACGATATTTTGCACTCTTGAAACTCCCTTCAAACATGTCCTATTTTTAACCCAAATGACTGACTGTAATGCCTTCGGTACATTTTGCGTAGAATTTATATCATGCGAAGTGCTACTCTTATCTCAAGTGAAATTTTATCTCATTCGTGTTTGTGACTACTCATCAGTACCAAGTCCTCCGAAATATTCACAAATTTGATCATGCTGATCCACAATGGAATGACTGGACTCGAGTTTCGCTCTTACTTGAGCGCATCAGCTGTGCTATCTTCTGCTTCGGGTAGTCCTCGAACCCATGACCATCAATATGTTATCACACGCCTTACGTAATTAGGCATTAAGGAATCTTTCTCTAAACAGGCACATTTGTGTAGGGGTTTCTTCTCTACCAGACTTGAAAGAGAATGCAAAATCTATTATGTTCACCCAAACGATCGTATTCGTATCAGGTCATTTATAAAATGCAATTGGTACGTTTTTCTTAATTGGCAATATTGAAGATTAAAATTTTCAAATTGCTTATTCTCAGTTAATGGTTGCATATTGTATGCAATTGCATTATAGAAACAGCGATCGATTTTGACTGACGGAAAACTGCATAAAAACATAAACTGGTTATTATAAAGTAAAAATCAAAGTAAAAGTCTTTTCTGGAAACCATGGTTTAACTGTCCCAAGAATCAAGCAAATGTAGACTAAAAGTTAAATATAGTAAAAATCAATTTCTACTTTGACTGTTTAAAATTGCTAATTAGATTAGAACCGAATAATTCATTGCTAAATTTCATTGTAAATTTCGTTCATTTATCTTTCAGACGATTCCAAGTGTAGGATCACGCCTTAGTAATAATACAATATTTGCAACCAAAGAATTTTTTCTCAAAATTAGGGTGTATTTTATTTGAAAGCAAGAGTAATTCGCTGTTATACTTTATACTCTATAATGATATTCGTTTTGCACAAATTGATCGAAGAATATTATTTTTGGGTAAAACATGATGTATAAATGCGTATATTTACTGGAAAGATTGATCGAAGAGAAAAATAGAGATTCTATCTCTGCTGGCCCTTTATAATTTTTGAAAGTATAATGATATATTATATTTTCATTACTTACATATAACCACCGGATTCTGACGGCCGTCAAAAGGCGGAGAGAGCAATTTAAGTAATAATTTGGTGAATAAGGTTAAGCCCCCTGATAAAGTTGATTCATAACAAGAACACTGATATTTAAATATATAGAACTACCTAATAATTGACGGAATACTCGTAGGACGCTTATAAATAACCAATGAGCTGTTGTAATGGAAAACTCCGCACACACAATGTGCCGTCTCTTCTGTCGTCGTCATATAAAAGCATTAATGTTTGTATTTTGTTTATCTTGAAACAATGGGAAAATGTTAAACAAAGTCTGACTTCGAAACCACTGAAAAATAGTGCTTGATCGAATAGCAACAATGCTGCAATACAGTTTCACATTGTGTATTTCGATCAGGCAACGAAGGCGATTTAAATGAATAATGTAGTTTTTTCTCAAACTCCGCTCTGGCACTTCATAGCTGCTTCTAACTGTTTGCCGTTCATGTAGAATAACTAAACACTGTTCTGAGACTTGAAACAGCTTAAACGATGATTCAACGAATCAATTTTTAAATTAGGTTTGTACAAAAAACGGAATACAAGCTCCTCAGACCTGAACGCATGGAGAATGAATTATTTTAGGCCTTTCGAACATTTTTTTTCTTTTTCTGTACAAACCTTTACTCAATCATTTACAAAACCAATAACAATAGATATTAACTTATGGCAGAAATGAAAATTGACCATCGATGTGGGTTTGAATTATAGGGGCGATTTAAAAAGCTTAAAGGTGTGAAAAAATAAAATAAAATACGCTAAATATGCATATATTTAAAATTTTCCTAAAGATGGTTCCCCGTGTGCGGAAAATTGTATGTAGTAAATGAACACCTTATGGATGACACGTCACCTATTCATCAGTACTATTTTGTATTGATAATACCGGAAACCGGCATTGTCGTTATGGTCGCTTGAGGCGTAATAAGGTTGGAATGTGGAAATTAATTAAATTGAATAAATTTACAAGTGTTGAATATGTGAATAATAACGAAAAACTAAAACCAAAATTTTTCAAGATTTGTTGTGACAGATTGTTCGTTATATTTTATGGATCTACTAAAACAATGCATAATATACTAAAATATTACATTGGTAAAAAGGATTGAAAATAAATCAACTATAAAGAAACGATCTTTTATTATATAATACAAAATGGGTGGTGAAGGCATTGCTGAAAATATTACACAAATGTTACAAATGTATGTCAGCTCGCTTTGACATGTTGCAATCATTGTGTGGAAACTCCAAATAGTGATTTTCACTCAAAGGTTACTAATAAATTTCTGTTCAAATTTGAATTGGAAATTTGGCACGGTTCATATATATGGACACTTGTTATTGCCGAGACTGTTTTATTCCGTATGTTCTTGTACGACACATTATTGTGTAGCTGGGGTTCCATATGTTGGGTAATGGGTGGTTAAATAGTAAGTTCCATTTAATTGTTAATTATTTCAAATTGTGCCACATTCTCAATATATTCATATCGGATACACACAAACGTAATTAGAACTGTGTGATTATGGAATTATAACATCGGGTAATGCGATATTATATAAGTTTCAGGTGACGCGATAAAATTAACCCCCATTATGCGGCTATTTAAAAATAAAAGTATCTTTTATTCACTCGTGAGTATGTGAAGCATGACATTAAGGAAAATCTCAATTCCGGGGAACACTGCTTCATTTTGAAGTTATTAATCACATTTCCAAACAAATTTTCCATTCTCAACCTGTCGTTTTGAATGTCTGCATTATCGACAGGAAGCAACTCGTCGTCGATCATAATGCCTCGTGAAATATAACAAGACGGACGTTGCGCACATTAAAAAACATTTGCTCAATGAATGTTTAATCTACAAGTATAGATACTTTTCCTGCTACAAACGCAAGCATTTAGAAATATCCGTACGATAGCCTCATTATTTGATCACTTGTTGGATGTTATCGAGCACGAAATTCACTTGATTTGATATTTTGTGTCAGAGGTTCAATAAACTTTGACAACATGCCGACACATGAGTTCCAAAAACTTAATACTAAAGCATCGGTTTCCGTTAGAGGTGTGGATAATCTCTGTGATAAAATGATGATGTTAAAACAAGTATTTAATTTGGACAGCATATTTGCAATCAAATGGAGCAAAATATCAACAGAGAAAGCATTTAGTTGCATGTCATGTTATCATATAATTACGGGCAAACTTTTATTTAATTCACTGAATTGTTATCAACAAGGGCCTAATTTGTGGTTGTCAGGTATTAGGAGAGAAATATTTTTGTCAGCTAACAAGTAGCATCCAAATTAAGTATTTGTTTATATAACATACAATTTTTTCAAACTTTCCGTGAAATATTGTGACAAGTATCACATAGCGGAAATGCTTCGAAACGTTTATTAACTTACAAAGAAACAAGGCATAAATGGGATGTTATTTCGTAGAGACAAATACAGATTGCTTAAAAAATCATTTACCAGCTTCGGTTAAACGTTTGAACTGTGCTGTTAATTAATAGTTCGCGTTTTGTTAAAATTTAATAAGATTTTATGGGTTTTAATGTAATACATTAGCGAAAAATTTAGTTTTTGGTTGATGCGCAGTTTTTATCAGCGATTCGATACAATCGGTCCCTCTAACTTGATTAGATTTATTGCAAAATGTCTTCAAAAATTATGCTCGGTCTGTTGAGAATAACAACACATATTATTCATGAGAAAACTAATTTTATTATCCATAGTCAAGTCTAATAAAACTTGAGTGAACGTAATCCGTAAATTGGATTTGTACAAGTTTATTGGAGTCAAATAGCAACAGCAATTGTAAGTATAGAACAAGTTTTGTTACCGTGTACTTGGCATACTACATCACTCATTCCATTGCATTCAAGCATTTAGGGGAAAACAATATTTGGAAACCTATAATGTTTCGAGATGCAATATTTATTGTTGAAAAGCAACTTGCTTCTTCATAACCATTATAGATACAAAATAGTATAGGTTTAAATATTACGGAGCTTCGTGGAAGTGCGGTACGTTCTTATAGAATGTGCGATATTAAGAATTGAAACATGGCCCCAGATCTTACTCACAGTTCGATATCGAAATAATTTATTCTTCTGGTCGATTGAAGTATTGCGAACTTTGTATGCAAAATAAGATCATATCGTACATTTCTTCGGGTGAGATTCCAAATGTATGGCAAGTTTTGAACCCGTAAACAAGCGGTGACTAATGATGATATTAAAAAATCAGAATAAAATATCCATTTGATCCATGCTGCCCAGGCTTGTGCAGCATAGTCCAGTTGTAAGTTTAAATATGTTTCCATCGTTAGAAGAATCGAACTCAGAACTCAGAACTCAGAAAATTGTATGGTAGAAAAAGCATTAAGCTTAACAATAATCATCGGATGACAAGGTATACGGAACATATAAAAAATATATAAAAAAATATAAAATATCTCAAAAATCAATAGGGACACTCGCATACCGCATGGTTCGTCATAAACTCATCGAGATTGGAAGCGAAAATCTCAACAGATTCTGATCGTGTGGTTTCTTCGGGCAAATAATTCCAAGTGAAACAAATTCTTACGGAGAAAAAATTACGACGTATATCAAATCGAGAATGCGGAATGCTTAAAGCCTTTGAATATGTTCGTGTTCGTGTAAGGTCATTGGACTTTGACAAGTGTTTAAGGGGATGGTTTACAGAATGCAGGATTTTGAAGGTCAACATAAGGTCACAACGTATCCGCCGTTGGGTAAAATCGTGTAGGTTCAGTTTTAACATTCGCTCTGTGAAAGGCAAATTTCTGTACTGGGAGACCAACTTTGTAGCACGATGATAAATCCTGTCGAGTAGTTCGATATCCTTCCTCAGCCATGGTGCCCAGGCTTGGATGGAATATTCCATAACAGGACGTATATACGTGTTAATTACCCATGGTAGGGTTTCGGGCGTAAAAATCCGGAATATTCTTTTGAGAAGACTCATGATACGGCAAGCTTTATTGTACAACATCCGGCAATGCTGTCCAGGCTTAAGGTTAAACGAAACCCAGATACCCAGATCTTTTTCTGCTGTGGTCCAGACGAGATCTTGCGTGCCATGCTGATACGTGTGGTGCAGAGATTTCCCAATCTGCAGCATTTTACATTTCGCAAGGTTAAATGGTAACTCATTCAACTTGGACCAACGAAATAAGATGCTTAGATCCCGTTGTAATGCCATACAGTCATTAACAGACCTGACACGTTTCCAAATTTTAAAATCATCGGCAAATAGTATCAAGTTGCATCCAATATTCTCTACTATATCGTTCATATACACCAAGAATAGAAGAGGTCCAAGCACCGAGCCTTTCGGAACTTCAATCGTGACGTCTATTTTTCTAGATAAGGTGCTGCCAACGCGAACTTGGACGTGTCTATCAGTAAGATAGTCCCTTATCCAATTTAGCAATATTCCCGTTATTCCATAAGACTCGAGCTTTTTGATTAGGATGTCATGGTTGACTCTGTCGAAAGCTTTGGAAATATCGATGTAGCAAGCATGTACAGCCTCACCTTCGTCTAGTGCCTTGGTCTAATCCTCAAACGTTGTAAGAAGGTTAGATAAACAGCAACGATCTCTTCGAAAACCGTGTTGTGCTGCGGTCAAAATGTTTTGGTTTTCAAAATGTTCTCTTATGCGCGCAGTCACAATGCGTTCCATTAATTTAGAGATCACCGGAAGTAAGGTTACTGGTCTATAGTTTGCTGTGTCTGAACGGCTACCGCCTTTATAAATAGGAGTTATCATCCCGGCTTTCCATTGCCGTGGTATTTTTCCTTCATTTAAGCTGAGATTGAATATGCGAGTGAGAGGAGCAGTCAAAGCAACGCGACACCTGCGAAGTATGGCGGGGGTAATGTTGTCTGTGCCTGGCGACTTCTTTTCGTATAGTTGACAAAGTTCCCGCCAAACCATGTATTCGTTGATAGTCCTTTCACTTAGTAATTCGAAATTTGGCGAATTTCTTGAAACTTGATATGGGATACAACGCTCGGGATTGAAGACAAATGAGTAAAACGTTGCTAAAGCGTCTGCGGTATCTTGGGCAGTGTGGGTCAATCCATTAGGTGTTAGAACAGAGAATACACCTGGTTTGATCTTTGATCGTTCATTGACTATCTTGTAGAGAAGCTTCGGATTCTTTTCCATTCTCTTAAGCAAGTTCCATTGGAATTGCATGCGATCTTCTCTTACAAAGAGTCGTGACTTGATTCCGTATCTTACAGAATCGCTTCCAAGTTGCTTCCGTACCAAACTTCTTATGAGTTACCCAAGACTCTCGCTTAACAGCTAACCATTTCTTAGTTCTACTCCGAATAACAAACTGGTTGTTGTAGCTGCATTTGTGTGGTACAAAAATCGAGTTTTCGTAAATCTTCAAATTCAGATAATTTAGAAACGAATTGTAATATGAGCCAGAATCCATTGAATCAAACTCACGAGTGTGTGCATCCCGGAGACTGATATTTAACGATTCAAATTGTATTTTCCTTATGACTTTCGTCTGTTCGCTCGATCGTTCCGCACTACATACATAATCAAACAAAAGCACCACATGATCACTCTTTCCCAGAGGTGCCAGGTATTGTATATCCTCTACCGCGGTTGCCTCAGGCGTTAAGACAAGGTCAAGGGTTGAAGGTTGGTCAAGACCCCGCCAGCGAGTTGGCTGGTTAACGTGATTGTGCAGTTAAGCAATTTCTATAACCTCCTTGAATTTATGTTCAATCGAATGCAGGGAGTGCTCACCTATTGAAAACAGATGCGGGAGATTAAAATCGCCAATGATCAGCAATTGCGTAGTCTGGCATCTTGTGATGTGTTGCAAGGATTCGATTAGCTTATCATTGAATGAGCTTTCGGATGATGGCGAGCGTTAAATGATGCCGATCGTACATTCATCTCCATTGACTAGTTTTACTGAACACCACATCGTATCAGGAAGGCTGAGGTCAGGATGATCGATGACGTTACACTGCGCTAAACGTTCGTGGTAGTAGACTGCGACTCCACCACCAGATCTTCGATCGCGATCGCGACGGAGTAGTGACATTTTCGGAATCAAAAGCTCAGCATCAGTCATGCAGGGCTGAAACTAAGTCTCTGTAACTGCAATCAAATCGGGTGAAAGTCTATCACAAAGCTCACATAGTTCAACTAATTTGTTAGTTAAACACTGAGCATTTGTATAGATGCACTTGATCGTATTTATCTTACGCAATGTCGGATCGTGTACTGTAGCTATTGGTCCGACTCGCGATGAGCCGGACCCTTTTCGTTTTTGGGGTAACATTTTGACTGTCAGTAACAACATTGCAATCAGGCTGTGGTTGCGATGGTTCTCTGGGTTTTAGTGAGGGAACACGCTGGGGCACGCTTACTCTCACGTCTGGTGGAAGTTTTGAGCGGTTTGATTTCCATTCGGTACTCATAGCGATAGCCATTTCAGTCGTTAGAAAAGTGATTTTCAGAGGACTGGGCCCATTGCCTTTGTAGTTAGAGGATCTAGGTATTCTAAAAGTGTCTACGACAATGGAATCACGAGATCCAATAGCATCGGCAATGTATAACCATTGCTTCAGATCGTGTTGCTTTGATTCCGATGCTGATACTACATCAACATTTTTGGGGACACCGAGGAATATTAAACTACGTGAAGTAGAGTGGTCTCGACAAGTGGATTGACCTTTCCTTTCCCACCAAGGTATGTCGGATTGTACTCGGCAGTTGAAACGGGGACAAGCACTGAGTAGATACGCATTGAGGATGACTTCTTCCATTTCAGATTTATTTCGCAATGTCACCCTTAATAGGCGCGGTTGGTCTACGTGAGGGGAGTCTTTATGCCGGGTTAAGCGCGTCATCGATGTAGGTACCAAAGCTTTCAAGCCCATGTGTGTACAGAGCTTAGTCCATTCATTGAGCTCATGTGCTTTTCTTGCTGAGAAAAGTGAATCTGTCGATTCCGGGATATTTGTGCAGATTACACTGAGAGCGATATCTGTCTTAGTAGAATGAGCGGTAACATTGCTTTTTTGGGAGGCTCGGATCTAGCAACTAGACAACGGGGAGTCCTGGACAAAGTGTTCACAATTTTACCAGATGAGGACCTAGGTAAACAGGGTTTAGTGGGTCCATCTTTATTACCTTCGGATGAGCTATCAACACATTCAGTTAAGGGAGCAGTTATTGGTGTAAATTCCATTTCCTTTTTGTCTTGAGCAACATTTATTTCGGGTCGAATTGCGTTGGCAAGTGTATCTACCAAAAGCGGTTTAAATGTTTCCTCAAGTTTTCGATAGCAATTTTCCAAAATCTCTATTCGAGATTCCAGCTTTGCCTCGTGGGGAGGATTTGTAGTCGTATCGATAGGCTGTTTAATTCGACATGCACAGCATACGTAGCAAACACCGGGTAAATCAACGTTGTCAATAAAAGATATCACTTCTTTCGTTAGGGCTTTAACACATTTAGTATGTATTTTACCCAAACAGCCAAAATATTTAACAACGTTGGATTTGGCGCTTACCCCTTTGTTACACATTTGACACGCATCACGTGCTGCCTTCTTTTTCTGGGTCATCGAGGTCATCCTTCGCGTCATTGTTACAATCCAACGAGTGATGAGTCAGTGCACTTAGCGGTGCAGTTGTTTATCGATCGGTAGGTACTGGTGGAGTGAATGCGTTGGATCGGAGTGATGCGATTCAAGCGGTAAAATACGAACGAGTTGGATAAAAGTGGTGCGGTTGAACGAGTTTCGATCTGATAGTGTTGAAAAAATATCAGTCAATTCTAAATGATGTGATCCTCTCAACAGTATTCGAACAGGAACAATATTCTGAATCGCCAAGGATATTGCACGCGTCAGTAAAATTGGGTTAAAACTTGAAAATTTGAATTTTCAAGAATTCACCTTGCTCGAAGTTGAAATGGGTATATTCCGAAAGAGAAAATTGAGACGAGTTCAATCATATATGAACCGTCCAGTTCAGACAAAAAAGTGAGGAAATAAATCCAAAGGTATGAGAGCACAAATATATGCGTCCGCACAGCACGTTCTTCTCAGTTTGAAGGATATTAAGTAACGGCGCCCAAAAATCCGATTCTATATGACCAGAAGACGTTTAGTGCGTCTGTGAACACTGTTACTTTTTAGGTCACTTTGAACGCTGTCACAAATCCAGATAGCTAGGATCTTTTCTTTAGTTGTGTTACCGAAGATTTCATAAAAATGTAGTTTGTTTTCGAGTAGACAGTCATGAAGTGAATTCAGGGCGTTTATAGCAAATAAAATAATCGATGCTCTTAATTCACTTCCATATTTTTATATCGAACTAAACCACCTGGACCTCATGAGATTTTGCTAGATCATTCACGTAGATTGGTAACAGTATTCTTAATAGGGGCTTCACCATCACACGGTTGTTTGTAGTCAGCAAGTAGGAGCATTATGGTGAATCTGCATAAATCTGTGGAAAATGGTAATTAGAACTTCCCTTTTTATGCCAGACTCGAACATGTTTGGAGAATGTCAAGCTCGTCAATTGCACATGCTCACAAACAATTAAATGCGGTCAAATGCATGGGCATTACACCTATTTGCATTCATTTATACCACACTTTCCCAAACATGTTTCATACTGTCTATGCACAACAGAACGATACTACCTGGATCCGCATGCTTCGAATCCGTGGAGGAAATGCATACAATGCTTGAAAACTAAAGCTAATTTTATGTATAAATAGTACAACCAACCATTTTATTCGCATCTACAATATGAACATTTCAATGCGATTTGAAGCCAGAGCTTGAAAATTACCAACATTTGCCTATTTCTTAATCACAAATGTCCCACGACAATTTTCGGGCTGTCTTCTCATATCAGGCGGTGCGAAATCGGTCGTGGAGTGTGTTTTACTGAAAAAGTAGTCGAATATCTAAATTTAATCTACATGAGCGTTGTGTGCATGCTATTGAATAGCTTAGTTTTACTATTTTAACTAACAATTTCTTAAAAGTTTAATCTTTTTTTAACGATTTAGGGTGTGCAAGTATGGGTCTTGCGTTTACTAATATGCATCAAGGTGGTTAATAAGCTTACATCGCCCGTATTCAACAGAATCCGTTCAAACCATCACCGGTGCTGTTTTAATGGTAGCCTTTGAAATTTCAAGACGATTGTTCACATACATTTACTCAAACTTAGAAAGTCACATTCAAGATTGGAATGCAGGTGTAAGGTTCGCACTCTCTCGTCACTCGTCATTGGAAAAACATTTTCGTTTAATTGAGTTTCAGAAATTTAAATCAAATTTAAATCTTCTCGCAAAAGAACTTTCCGAACTCAATTCCTTAAATGAATAACGGTTTTACTCATTATTATCAATTAGTTATCTATCCGTTCAGAATTGTACAGGATTCTCAAACAAAACATACTGAACTTAATTGATGGGCCTCGAGCTACATGTGTACGTGTAGGCCGTGTCATACTGTGCGATCTACTCTTATGTTTAGTAATATAAATATTCTTTAATAAATAAAAACTGAAGCAAGCAGATATGAACAGTCATAAAAATACACTGATAAAAAATGTAAAAATGTTAATTCATCAAAAAACCTTTTGCTGTTTTCGAGACGCGAGAAATCAGACATTGACTGGGTAAATGTTTCAACGGCATTGAAGGCGTGTTGCATCTGAAAAGTAAGGTTATAACGGCGTCTAGAGGCTAGAAAAAAATTTGAATGGTGATTTAGTTAGAGTAACAATGGATTTGTATTTCTGTATATTAAGATTAGTTCACATTGAAACCATCTTAGCAATAAAGTGATCAAGCTACATCTCGACACTTCTTACGAAATAAAATTCGATTTATCATTTTGGCAATTTTGTGATAAATCTCTCCAGCGATGTAGCGTTTTTCAACCATGATGCCCAAGGTTGTGCTGCATCGTTTATAGACTAGTAAAGTTATATATATATATATATATATATATATATATATATATATATATATAGATATATAAATATGTTCACCTAACTTACCCGATTACAGCATTAATAATCAATAAAAAACTGATTTGGTAAACTTTGCATACTGAATATATTAACGAAAACGGGCTGCTAAGCGCAATTATTTTTATAATATAAAGAAGCAATTTAATATCAGGTTGATCTTCACGGATTTCCGAAGCGTCGTTATCTTTGTGAACATTCAAAAGGACCTCACAGCCGCTGTAACCTTTATCAGTAACTTCGAAATAATCTTTTTTGCGCTATTAAGGTATTACGGCGTAAATCTGATATTTTAGCTTTAAACATTCCCGCTGTGTCGTGTAGTGGAACTATTTTTTACACTGAACGAAGTAAATTTCAGCAGGTTGCAAAATCAAATTGATTTTTGAGTATGTTAATTTAGAAATGTTTCGAAAACGATTGAATATTGGACATGCACTTATATGATGTACCCCTTTGTACCAACACACATCAATTACGGAAAAGAAAGTATATTTTAATTGTGTTTCATTGACGTTATTAAAACGAGTCACATTGCTTTATATAATTTGATGTTGTCGAAAATGATTCCGTGAGAATTTGCGTACTTTTCGAGTATAATTAATCCAAATTCTCTACGGGAACCAAATTTCATGATGGTTCGAGTTTTGGTTCTATATGCTTTGATTATGATGATGATGATACATTCGGAATCGAAAAGAAGTGAGTTCCAGATTACGTTTTTCTCGAGACCAGCAAACAAAACATTGTCAAAATGTTGATTTGTATGAAAATATGTATACACTGTATATTATGGTGCTCACATCCACATCACTTACACTGTGTTGCAATAAGATTCTCAAAATGTGTATAACATGTAAAAACCTGGGGATCTTTCGTGATGAAACTGTTATAGAGGAAATGCTGTAATGGCACAGTGTACTTACAATGATGACCGGCTTTAGATTCAAGATGCGAAAAATGCTTCATAAATAGAGATCATTAAGCTTTCTTTGGTGTTTTTTTTGTTTTTTCTTTGATTAAATGCAATATGAAGTAGATCAAGTATATTTTCGCTTTTCTAATCATCAAATGCCAAAAGTCTTATTCGCCATCAGTGGAACCGATCTGATTAGTGGTTGATGCGCTGTTCTACTCTGTATTGCCTTAATGCCATTAACTGGAATTCAACTTAAACTGACATAAGTTAAGAAAGAAAAGTATATGACATTTTGAGCTGTTCTTCCTTTTTCGGATTCATAGAACACGTATTTCATGAATATTTAATGAATATTCAGTTTCAGCTGAACATTTGAACAAGTTACATGGTGCGTTTACGTAGAATTGTTAGTTTAATATGAGCGGAATTATTGCTAACGTATTTCAAAAAATATATGTAAAATTGTTTTCATATCCTTTGACCATAATGTCTGACATATTCGAGGTAATTTGTGATGTTATCTCGCTACGATCAGTATAAATCCGATTGGTGATTGTTTATTGTTACGCAAACTTTTTATAAATAGCTTAATGTGTCGTTCTTTCGAAATTCAAACAACTGTGATTGAGAACGTCTGCATTGCTCTTCGGTTTAAACTAAGTTGGATAACCCTCATAGCACCGCGTGAAAATTACTCTAAATATTTTAACTTTTTCCGAGGTAAGAAAATTAATTATCAAAATGATATTTCATTAAAATGGAGTGTGCGTTAAAAAAAGATCGACTGTTGATGCAAAGTTAATAGAAAAATAAACTTTCACATTTCTTAAAGTGTCGAAAATTTATTATGAGCTCTAAAATGTTGAAATTGAAAATTTTGTTTGACGCATGTTGCATAAGATTGTTGTTGGCCCTATTTTGTCGATTTCGACCATGGATGTACATCACAAGCGATTGGCGATAAACAATTTCTCCCGTGGCGCTTATAGCGATAGGCAGTGTTTAATCGATCGACGGTATTTGCACTTTAAGCAGCCGAGAACAGTATCTACTCCAACTCAGCTAAAAGAGTACTATTTACGTTGTGCCACTTGGACGATCGTACAAGAACAAATTCTTTCCAACCCGTAGAGTTAATGTGAAGATCTTTCTTATCTCTTTTGCAAACGTTGAACATTCTAAAAGGCCGGTTTACTGATTTCAACGCTCAATAGAGTAGATTTCTTGCAATGCGATCACTTTCCATTTTGCGTACATGACAAAAAAAGATGAATTATCAGTAGCCTATCATCTGGTAGAGTCTAATGGAAAGTGTGATTTTTCATATTCGTGTGTCTGTGAAAATCATATCAAGCTGATTTCAAATGCTCCGACCGAGAATACTTCCAAGACAATTTATGTTAGGGCGTTGTTTGGAAAACGATGTTACCGACATAAACAATTAACTGCGTGCATATTACTAAAACCGTTTACACATTCTTATTTGTTCTAATTACCCTGAACTTTTCCAGAGAGTTTAGCCATAGCCCTTGATATTCAAAAATCCTGACATCAAAAATATGCGATACAACATACTTTTTCATTGGCACGCAATCAAGTAGTGTTCGGACGATAAAAAAATTCATATTTTCCATAAGACGTAGAAGATGGTGACGGCACATAGACATTGAGCAAAGTAATGGTACCAGTAGTGCACTTGATATTTAGAGTAAGAATCCATTGGCTTTCAATGCCGCGTGATTCCGCTACTTTAAGTGAGCAGTCACGTATCTGGTAGCCGAGTCAATTGCAAGGCGGCCACCATTCGGACTTTTTCGCTCATTGAAAATGACAGCTGATTTTCTTACGTTTATGATGTTCAGGACGTCATCGTGGAATCCTGGAATCGTGGATCAGACGCTCCAGGTTCCTTATTTCAAAGCTGATCTTAATGTGTTAGCAGATTGATTCACTGGCGCGGAATATGGCAGTTTAGCATTTATCTGGTTCTTAATTCATATGAAATCGATGATAATATCAGACGACGGCGAGACGCACTACTATTTCTAGTGACTGTCTAGCTTGAAACGAGCGGTGGCCGACCAAAACCACTTTATGCGCTTAGCTCATGTGCCAGCCGAATATAGCGTTTAACTGGAATCTGTTGCTTCCAGTTGGATACATACCGCCGCAGGATTTGTCAATGCAAAGTTAATTGCAACTTCGAACTATATAACGGTACTCCGGCTGCAGAATTTTTTGCAGATTGACTCCTGAAGTTATTTTAAAGTATTTTTGGCAGCAATACAAAAAGCTAACTGGATTGATTCAAACTCCTACGGTTAATTATTTCCATCTCCTGTGAAATATTTTTGTCATTTTGTAAGTTTTATTCCGATTTTGTCTTGATTTTAGGAGATAAGGTAAGTTTTCGCACAAATGTTTAGCAAGCTGACATGCAATCAATTGTCAATAGCGAACATTGCAACATTGTTCCGCATGTTTACAGACAAATTTAGAATTCCGATTAGATTATTTCTTCTGAATTTTGTTGTAAATATATTCCCAACATCCGTGTTTCCTGAGCATTTATAATGATTACCGTGACAATTATTTGCATTCACTTGATATAGATAGGTTACGTGTAACATTTTACAAAGCTTGCACCATAGTGGTCAACAAACCCACTAATATTACAACACGATATTTGTAATATAAAATGGTGATTCGTCGAAAATTATAGTGATAGGGTCACACGCGTCAAGTCTCCGGTGTCAACTCGCAGTGTCAATGAAAGCTTACGTTTCCAATAATTGCACTGTATAAACTCTATTACATGACAATGTAATTTATCCAGGTATCGTAAACAGTATAAACTAAAATTTGTTTTATTTAGAAAAACACGAGCTATGATATATATTTTTCTACAGATTTTATTGCGAAATTTGGCAAAGCAAACAATTGACGAATAAGTATCGCTATGCATCTCAGCAACAACTACTTCATTAAAACACCAGTGTCTCTTGACTAAAATTTTATCAATTGAACTAAAACGACAGGAATTTGAACCAAACTGCATATGCCCTACTACGACAAACATATTTCTTGCTATCATATAATTAATAACCATTTGCTAACAATTGATTGTTCTTTCTACTCTTGGATTTCTCAACTTAAATTACACTACCCCCCATAAGGATAGTTTATCGACTACAAGAGTCAAACTTTTATTTATAATTTGAAACAAATGAACTTTTCACATTCAAACACGGGAAAAAATATCTGGCTGAATTTTTAAATCATTTTTACTAGTTCAAACAAGTTGGGATTGGATACAACTGTTGAATAAGGTTGGTACGAACAACTTTTTCAATCATATTAGCCCACATTAATGTAGACAGGGTTCGAACCAATGACCATGAAAAAATTCATTTGCATGCATTTCCATCACACACACCACGACTGGTTTCTTGCTGTTCGAACGCATCAGGCAGGGACAGTATGATTAGGATCAGCAGGCAAAAGAAACAGTGGCAGAATGGTACACAAGTTGTGCTTGTATGCCACTTTTGGATAAGGATGGTACGACCAACCTGTTTAAACATGTGAGCACACAATAATTTACATTGTGTTTGAACCAATGACCATGAACATTAAAGCTTATTTACATGCATTTTGCTCACACACACACCACGACCGGTTTCGTGCTGTTTGCACTCATCAAGTAGGGACAGTATGATCTGGATCCGCATGCGGTTGAAACAGTGGAACAATCTTAAACAAGTTGCGCATGTATGCCAGTGTTGAATAACGTTGGGACGAACAACCTGTTCAATCACATAAGTACACACACAAGTGCATCTTTTTTATCTTTCTTCCTCAATTTCAAGTACATGCGGATCCTCATCCTACTGACCATACCAGTAAAGTGCAAACACCACGAGCCGTATACAACAGTGGCATAAAAGGGCAACTTGTTTACCATTCTTACACTGTTCCGAGCGCGTGAGTAGCCTGATCCTACAGTCTCTAGCTGAAAATAGAGACAGATGTGACAGCAAACAGCACGGTAGTGAGATGTGTTATGGAAATGCACGCAAATGAGCTTAATATGCTAGTCACGGGTTCAAACGCACTCTACATGTGTTTGGGCTCATGCGACTGAACAGGTTGGCGTTTCAACCTTATCAGTGGCATATAAGCACAATTTTTGTCTATTCTTCGTCTGTTCTAAACGCATAGTGATCCTGATCCTACTGTTCCTAACCGATGAGTAAAAACAGCACTAAACCAGGTCCTAGGGTGTGTGAGTGATGGAACTGCATGCAAATCAGCGTTTTTGTTCATAGACATGTTTCCAAACCCAGTCTACATGAGCGTGTGCTCATTATATCAATCACGTTGTTACTATCAACCTTATCCAACAGTGGCATACAATCACTACTTGTTTACCTTTCTTCCGCTGTTTCATGCACATGCGTATCCTGATCCTACTGTTCCTTCCTGATTATTGCACACAGCACTAAACCGATCATCGCGGTCTGTTATGGAAATGCATGCAAATAGGCTTTTTACGTGTTCAATCTACATTTTCCTAGCTTATAAAATCAACATCCGTTTCAGGATAAATGGGGTGGATTTTATACGTAAGTATTCGATTGATATTAAACCAATTATGAGATAAAATATCGTTATACGCTTGGATAGATTACGAATTTACTTCAATGTAACCATGAGTTAATCCCAACGAATATTCATCTTTAGATTTTCATAAATATTTGAGGAGAAAACAACCTGGAATTTCGTAGTAATAGAAAAAACATCATTAGACATGAAATTAAATTTTTCACGCTGTGAGAAATAACACGTTTAATGTTTGAAGAAAAATATACTCCATATATAGTGAATTCAGAATATATATATATATATATATATATATATATATATATATATTTGAATATATAAAAATATATCGAAATATTCTTCCCTATATCCCGAGTAAAATACGCTCTAACATTAACTGATAGTAAATGCTGGAGCCATAAACTAACTAAATCTTCCGTTTCTTACAAAAGACAATGAAGATATGAAAATAACTATGGTACCTAAAGCCCACCTATGTTAAATTTTCTCTTAGCGAGTACATTTGTATAAATTGCGTTCAATTATTGGATTTTCTTAAAATGATTGTTTATAGTATGCAGAAACACTATTAGAATTTCATGCAATCAAATATATTCTACGAAACCTATCAAACAGTAGCTCATAGGTCTAACTTTAAATATATTCTACTTCACAGCATCATTCATAAATCCTCAAATTCGAGTAAGTTTTTTGCTAATGCAAGGTTTGATTTCATTATACAGATGTAATAGAGCTTAGTAATTAAACCCTTAATTTCACGAGAAATATAAATGTATATTCAATGGATAAAATAGTATCATTGTGAATCGAGGTGTTTTAATCTTGTTGAAACTCATAAATATTAGTTATAATTAAAAAACCAGTGGAAAAATTGTGGTGAAATGAGAATAAGTTTTGTGAAATGATTAAGAAATTAAATCATTCGATATTAATTATGAGCTATATTTTGCACTATTAATTATTTGCGATGAAATGATTCATGTCATTCTGAATACATTTATTTTTTTCGAATATAAAGCTGAAGTTATCTAATTGCATTTCTGAGAGTAAAGCTAGACCACATTTGATTTCAATAACTTACCGATGAAAAGAATACATTGGTAATTACATTTAAAATATTTGAATCATATTTCAACTTTTGATTCTATATTGCGGGTGCTCATCTCAAGACTATTTAAAATCGAAAGAATATTTCAGGGAATAAAACCGCCATCGCACGAAATATATTTTTATGTCAAGTTTAGCGTTATCACGATCATGAAAAATCTAAAAATTCATATTTTGCCGTTTTCGAGCTAGGAATGATAAACACATCTCAAATTCTTGATAATTATTCGTACATAAAACGGAAGTGATCTGGAATTCAATTTTGTTTTAGTCATGTGTATGTTTTTTATTATTGCATCACTTTTAAAGACGATTTGCATGATTGAATATAAATTTTGTCCCTTTTCTATATCATGTTCATCAATTACAATTAAATAAATAACAAAATTTCCTAAATTACAGAAATATAGTCGTAGAAAACACATTGTGTAAGTAATTTAATAATGTAGATAACATTTATGATAATTATTATGAAACATATAATTCACTTGGTATTTATGATCAAATATTTTATGTTTGGTGACAGCCATTATTTATTTAATCGTGATTTTTATTTTAAATGTGATTTGACGAATTGGAAAAACGAGAATATTTAAGATAACTACTAAAAATCAAATAACTCCGTCAATATCTATGGTGAAAGTTGTTTTATTTTTCGACAGACATGGCTTAACTCTGCTTTATGTTTCAGATGGCTCTGATTTGAACTACAAACTCATTTGGTGTTGATCAATAAATTTTTGCGAATGCAATAATTCCATTTTACTTTAAAATGACACTTGTCCAGCTCTATTTCGATTAGATGGTATTCAGAATTTATCTACTCGTGAAACTTATTATTATTTTGATCATTTTCGAGCAAATTACTACATAAAAAACATTCCAAACCAATGATCAAGCGCATGCAGATCCTGATAATACCGTCCTTACTTGATGAGTGCGAACAGCACGAAACCGGTAGTAGTGTGATGGAAATGCATGTATATGAGCATTTTGGTGCAAAATTTAAATGCAAAAAATTACAAATTGCTTAGTTAAATGAAGTGATTAATGCATATATTAATTAAATACTAATTAAACTCATTAGGGAGTATCATTAAAATTACAATTGTATTGTAATCAACAGTTACAACAAAAGTAGAAACAAAAATTTGAATGTTAAGACGCGTAGAAGCAAGATCAAATGGATTCAAGACACTGAAGACAGAGTGGTATAAATTTGAAACAAAATAACTAAGAGATATGAGAAATTGAATAGAAGAATAGATTTTCCAAAATTGTCATTCAAATGTACTTCATCGGGAAATAACATAAAATGAATTCAAAATTTGAGGGGAAATGCGACAGCAAGAATTGGCGTCCGAATATCAGAAACAATGACCGAAAAAAAATGCAAGTGGAACCTGACAACAATATATGTGAAATGTAGCAAAAATGAATTCAATTAATTAGATGGGATTCGACAATTGAATCCAGTAATATATTAACACCAACATCACCCAAAATGGCAGGAACCGAATCATTGGAGCAACGCAAAATGTAGCTAGTCGAAAGGTTTGAGGAAGTAAGCTCGGTAATTATTAACAAATCATAAGCGCATTTCTGGCAGCGACTGCCAAAGACATTCCTTATCAGTATTGCTCATCAAGTTTTAGAATACAATGGTAAGGGAATATAAATTGATCTTATCAACATCGACCGATAAACAAATGTCAATGTCACGTATTGTTACTTAGACCAAAACGACTAGTTCGTGATCTTCCATTTCCAATATCCATATCGACCAAACGATTTTAAGTAACAACCGTACAATGATTTTCGTTTATTGGTTGATGTTGATTAGATTTGTTTTTATTTTCTTTCTCTGGTATCGCAAAGATTTTTGAGAAATACCGAAAAGTGATTCCTTCGTCTCAATCAAATGCTTCACATAAATATGGGAATATTTAGTCACAATATTAATGGTTAAATAGTTGTAGCTTCAAATCTAACAGCATCATATGATATCGTGATATGATACTAATATTATGATATAATGGAACATTGCTTTGTTTGAGTGGTGCTGATAAAATCTTTTAATGATTTGCATACAAAAATGCACTACTTTTTTGTAACAAGTGATCAGACATTAGAGATGATACCACTGGGAGCAGATGTAATTCGATATAATTGCTTCCTTCTATAGTTTTTCTTACGAACTCCGGTGGCACATCCGAATCACTCTCGATAACATACTTGATCGTGACCTAAACATTCATCCAGATCTCTGGAGGTAATCGAGAGTTGGATGGGATTGATATTTTATGGACTGCCTCCTTCGTGTTCGATCGTTCATTCTGCCAACGTGAACGTATAATACCAAACCATAATTGACTTCAAGGTTCCAAGGTTGTCATGGCCGGGGCGGTTTTGGGGATAAGCTCCCAATTCCAAAAATGCTCCAATGGCCTGCGTCTCATATAGCCTCTGACAACCAAGTCCAGCTCCTGGCCTGCACGCGTGGTCCTGTGTGATTCGGCGGAACTGCTTCTACTGACAGGAGAAAGGGCGAAGGCGGCTAACTGGCGCCTCAAAACCAGCATGCTTCGGGCAGGTGGAGCTCGTTAGTCCATGAAGGCGACCAACCTAGGGGAAGGAAAACCCTTATCTCAAACCTCCACTGCCTTGTGGCTACATCCATTCATGTAAAAGGCTTCAGGAGTCAACCTCGAGGAAAAATCCGGAGCCGGAGTACCGTTAGGCAGTCCGAAGTTTATTCAACTTCGTCCTGCCAGCTCCTGCGACGGCATCGTTGTCCAAACGAATCAGCCTAGCTGTTCCTTTGATTCCAGTGATGCCGTGGAGAGGGAGCACTTGCTGCATGGGCAACAGCTAGTTCTTCATATTGAACTGCCCTGGCGTACATCACAACGCACCTTTGGAGAGGACACTCCATTCCGCTTCTACGGAAAATAACACGGGAAGCAGCAGATACCGGTTAAAAGCTATGGCTCAACTGGCGTAGAGCTAAGCGCCTGGGGCTGCTTTCGACGGTGGGAGAGACTTCCAGGTCTCATTGGACGGCTACCGCCCGCCTCAAGCTGGGCAGCCCCCAGTCAATAAGGTGCCGTCTCGCCACGGTCTGCTATCCCCATTGGGTGCATGGGGATTAGGTATCAACCGACAAGCAGACTGTATATTTCCGCACCAGCGAATCGAAATACCAAACAACAAATGTCAGTTCTGAAACTTGGAACCTGGAACGTCCGGTCCATGCTTCCAGGATTTCATGACGACGTCTCGAATATCAGAGGCGTTAGCAAGTCCGCCGTGATTAACAACGAGCTAAAGAGGCTGAATGTCGACGTGGCTGCCCTACAAGAGACGCGCTTACCCGACACTGGTAAGCTAACAGAAAGTGATTACACATTCTTTTGGAAAGGAAGAGGTTCCGATGAGCCTCGACTGCATGGAGTTGGGTTTGCCGTGCGAAACGACATATTAAAAGCAACAGAACCGAGCAGCAGCGGGAGCGAACGGATTTGGACTCCAAATCTGAGGTGCAATACTGGTACCATTACGTTGGTCAACGTTTATGAACCGACGCTCTCTGCGACGCCTGCTGAAAAAGACACTTTTCATCATAACCTCACAGCCGTCCTGAAAAACGTGCCACAGAAAAACTGTGTAGTGGTATTGGGTGATTTCAATGCCAGAGTTGGTGCAGATTACGAGTCTTGGCAAAACTGTCTCGGAATGTTCGGTGTAAGTAAAACCAATGAAAATGGGCAACGCCTTTTAGAATTGTGCACACAGTTCAATCTTTGTGTCAGTAACACTTTTTTCAAACTACACCACAGCATAAAGTCTCTTGGAAACATCCTCGCTCTAAGCATTGGCATCAGCTTGATCTTATTCTTGTTAAGCGTACTAATATAGGAAGCGTGCTCCTCACCAGATCATATCAAAGCGCAGACTGCGACACTGATCATTCACTGGTCTGTGCAAAACTGAAGCTCCCCCACATGAGATTTTACCGCACCAAATTGTCTGCTAAGCCTAGGATAGACGTCACTCGCATGTGCGAGCCTAATCTAACTGCGAGATTCGCAAAAGCCTTCACGGACGAGTTCAACAAGACAACCCCACTTAAATCTGCTTCAGAAAACTGGGAATTGATAAAAAGCTGCATATGCCGAGTCGCACTTTCCACTTTCGGTCCGAAGAAAAGACGAAGAATGCTCGAACGAAGCGATGGTCTCGCAGCAAACGCTTATGAGATGATGCGTGATGGATGAGAAACGATCAGCATCTTGAGGTTCAAAGGTATGCCAACAGATGAAAACTATACGTCTTCTAGAGGCAGCTAGAAATAAGGTCCAACTGAATGCAGGCGTTGTGAAAACGACTATTGGACGACGTTAGCCTCAATATCAGAAGCTGCGGATGCCGGCAATTTTCACGGTAGGTATGATGGATCCAAGAGAGCCATTGGCCCAAACAAACTTAAACCGGATCCCATTAAAGTCTTTATCTGGTAAGCCGATTGTCGACAAAACTCAACAGATGGAAAGATGGGTAGAGCACTTCTCCTCCCTCTACTCTAGGGACAGTACGGTTCTACCGCATGCAATTGAAAATGTCGAACGGTTGCCGACCATTGAATATCTAGATACCCCGCCTACACTTGATGAGCTCAATAAAGCAATCGACCGCTTAGCTAATGGGAAAGCCCCTGGTGACGACGGAATTCTGAGCTCATCAAATGCGGTAGAGCAGCATTATTACAGCCTCTTCACCATTTGCTTCTTCAGTGCTGGCAGGAGGGGGGGTGTCCCACAAGAGATGCGAGACACAAAGATCATCACGCTATTTAAGAATAAGGGTGACAGAGGCGACTGCAACAATTACAGAGGAATCTCCCTTCTGAATATTGTAGGCAAATTGTTTGCTAAAGTCTTACAGATCCGGCTGCAAGTTTTAGCTGATAGAATTTACTCCGAATCCCAATGTGGCTTCCGCAAGGAAAGATCAACCGTTGACATGATCTTCTCCCTGAGACAACTTCAAGAAAAGTGTCGGGAACAGCGTATGCCATTATACGCTGTTTTTATTGATTTAACTAATGCATTAGACTACGTCAGCAGGGAGGGTCTCTTCAAAATGCTCGATCTGATAGGCTGCCCCCCAAGGCTGCTGAGACTAGTTATTTCGTTCCACTCAGGCATGAAAGGCTCAGTCAATTTTAACGGTTGC